>RXPK01000028.1:2181127-2227127 GCA_004143645.1 Protaetia brevitarsis | reverse complement strand
TCATCCATAGTAGTTCATAAAGATATATGTCCAAAATCGCTTAGTTCTAAAGTTGTACAATGTTTAATAAATAATTAACATAATTAATTTTTTATATTAATTAACAAATAATTAGTAAAACAAATTAACTTATACTAAACTATTGAAAATGACCGCCCCCAACTGCAATACAAGCCTCTATCCTCCGTCGTATTGGCTGGCGAGTCCGTTCTAAAATACCGGGTATTTCGAATTGTTTGAAAAGCTGCGATAATACGATTTCTTAGTTCATCGACATTTTCAATGGGGTCGTATAAACTAATGATTTAAGGTGACTCCAGGAGAAAAAAGTCCAAAGAATTTAAGTCTGAAGACCGTGGAGGCTACGGTTGTTACTCCCCCGTCTATCCACCGATCTGGTACGTATTGTCCAAAAACTCGCGAGCAACTAAACTAAAATGCGCTGGAGCACCGTCATGCATAAAATACATTTGTAATCTTACTTGCAACGGAACTTCTTCCAGCAGTAGGGGTAGTTCCTCTTCAAGAAAATTGCGGTATACCTCGCCATTTAACCGCATCGGTAAAAAATGTGGACCCATTAAGCGATCTCCAACAATTCCGGCCCACACATTGACAGAGAATGGATGTTGATGACGGGCATTCACTAGTTTGTGCGGATTTTCTTCGGCCCATATGAGATTGTTATGAAAATTAATAATCGCGTTTCTAGAAAAAGTAGCCTCGTTGGTGAAGAATATTTGAGCCAAATAGTCAGAATTTTGTGCGATTTTGTGTTGCATCCATTGACAAAAAGCCACTCTTTGCGGAAAATCTGCCGGCAAAAGTGCCTGCACTCGTTGAATGTGATATGGATACAACAGTTGATCTTTCAATATTCTCCAAACTATGGCCTGACTAATGCTTAAAGCAAACGCAATTTTTCGAGTGCTTGTAGTAGGATATTCCTCAATTTCATTTAGTACCATTTCTTCAACTTGTGGAGTTCTCACTGTAGATGGGTGCCCGTTATCAGTCGTCCGTTTTTTAAAATTCCCCGTTTCACTAAGACGTTGGTGAAGACGGGCAAATATTGAATGATGCGGGATGATACGGTTCGGGTATCGTTCTTCATGAAGACGTCTAGCAGCACGCGAATTTCCATTGCCAAGACCGTAAACGAAATGCGTATCACACATCTCAGCATTCGTGTAATTCATTTTAGAAAACAGAAACTGGTAATAAACTGAATGAATACTCTGACAACTATTGACAAAATATTGAAATGACAAATAAACAATTCCCTCTCAACACAATAGTTTTTGAAGCACCAACTGTGATATTATATCGTGTTAGTCATAGTTCATAATTTATTATTGAACATTCAATAACTTTAAAACCAAACCGTTTTGGACATATACTCAAATGAACTTTTATGATCAAAATAACATTAGGAATCAGCTCTTAAAGTTTGTCGCATATATTGAGAATCACCCTATAATGTAGCAGCATTATTTATCAATTGATTCTCGAGTTTACTCATCTTATATACAGATTTTACAGTTGACCCAGCATTTCGCGTTGTTCTACTCAAACTATTCAATTCATTGCTACGTTCTGTTGTTTACGATATTTATAAACACTCACACTTACTATGACCTAGATAAAACTGCCATTTACAATCCTGAATGCAATAGAGTGGATATACTTTGTTATTATTATTTAAAATTTTTGGTGGAGGCGCCGGCCCAAAATATTTTTTTTTTATTTCACTTTTTGAGGTGAATGTGACATTTGACAATGGCTTTCTTATAACCATAATAAATAAATTTCTAGTAGGTAGTACAAAATGTTTTGCCTCAAAGATGCAAGCGAACGAAAACAAACAAAACCAAAGATTTACTAATCACTTGACAAGCTCTATATAACGAAAACATAATCCATAGTATTGAACGTAACTCCTCCCTTAATCGATGAACACACATACGAAAAGTTAACCAGCTATAACAGAGTGCACATTGATCAATGTTCACAAAATTGGTTTTCAAGTCAGACCTATTGTTGTGTTTGTAAGTTCAGCTTCATATGTAATTTGTTATTTAATCATTCATTGCAGAAATCTTGGCCAGATCTTTTCACTATAGAACTAAATTTTAACATTCCATTAATTTTTCTGTTTCCCAAGAATGGTTTGTCTTTTCTTAAATCAAACCAAAGGGCAGAAATATCCCTAATATTGATGTTTGCTAGGAGTGATGTATGTATGTATCTTGTTAACATGTGTTGAAGTACAAGATACTTATGATGGAACAAGTGCATACTGGTATTGATTGAACTTTAACTTTATGGTTTATAAATAGTAAATTAAGACTGTGGAAGGTTTGATGTCACTCGAGACTTTTAGTGTTTGCAGGATGTTAAAGTAAGTCACTAAGAAAACTTACTGAAAACACACAAATTACGTTTGACACATTACTTTATTTACGTCTGAATGACATTTTTTAAAAACAATTATACATTATAGATCAGACTACCGTTACAAGACAATATTAAATTTAAACAAGTTAAAAGTATTCGGAGAAAACCTCAAGATATACAAAAATACTTCAAAGCTGCAAAAATTTGACAGAATTTAGCAATAAATAAACAAATAATAGATAAGTTATTCCCATGAGTTTTAAATATCAGCAGTGATATTTAATCCCAAAAATTTTTATAATTTCTAGTATTAACATATCAGACAGATATTGTGTGTAGTCCTACTGAAAAGTTACCAAAGCACCTGCGATAACATCCGATGTTTGTATTTACCGCTTACACCTACATAGATAAAATATACAATAGTACCAACATAAACGGAAAAAAATCACTGAATGAATTACAATAGCCTAGTGCGGATAATAGCTGTCGATCAACTGAAACGCGCGGGTGAACAAAATTTACACGCTTGTGTTTGGTAGCTGTATTTCAAAACAAACAAAGGGGGATTGTGTTACATCCTGCTGATAGGTACTTCACCGAACATTTCAGTGATTCTATGGCATTCAATACGAGAATGAAACGATTCAGTCGAATATCGGTTGAGGTTTTGCTCTATTTATAACGCAAATACGAACCTAGGAGAAGATTAATTTGTGCAGGGCGTTGAAAGATAAATGTGATAATCTTATGTCCAAATTAGGTGTTTGCAATTTTGCTTCTTCGGTATCTGGAAACTGTATAACATCACGATGCAAATCAATAAAGACACCTGTAACAAGGTGAATAGTTTTGCAAGCTGCTGATATGTGCACTCCATCAAAATATTCAATTGCTATAAAAAGCTTTCGCTAGAATAAGGCAAGTGCTATTAATAGTTGCTCTAGTGTAGATACCGCATGGTTTCTGAAAGAAGTGATCGTGTAAGCTATCTATTAAAATGTATTTTCAATTCATTTTAGTAACCAGTGAATACTGCTTTGATAATCTAAATTCCTTAACAAATTCCTCATCATCGTAATTGTTCCAATGGTCTATACAAAACCCTCTAATAATATATTGTTTGTCACGACTAACTATTTCAACCAGGTTGACTAAAACTTCTTCCACGAACTCTTCAGAAGTCCTCCAAGATGTGCATACTTCTCGTTCATAAATAATGTCGAATTTGTGAACATAACATAGTTTTTTGGTTTGTATCGACAACATTCGCATATTTTGCATGTCCTACTAAGCTTCTACTAGTGATAATCACTGTGCTAGAGCTTGTTGGCTGCTTCAACCATTCAATTACAATTTAGGAGAATAAACTCATTTAATACCTACATAATTTTTTTTCAGTTTCTGAAAAGACAATTATTTTAGTTATTCCACTAATAACGTTTATTACGGATTTGAAATACCTTAATTAATAATGAAATAAGTAATAAAAATACTAAATAATGGTAAAATGTCAGAATATGTCATACGTTAAAACAAAATAATAACTGGCTTATGGTATATCTGGTTACCTACTCGCCAGTTACCAATGCATTGGTAATTTGTTTTTTAACTTTACACATAGGGAAATTGCATGTGTAATAGAAAAAAATCGGTATACTATAAAATCTTACACTAACAGTTTCAGCTTTTTACATTCAACCCTCTTTAGGTGATTTATCAAAACTCTGTAATAGTCAATGATTACAAATTGGGAAAATATATTACTATAACTTTTTCTCTATCAATATTTAATCATTGAACACTACAAAGTTTTATAAATCACCTGAAGGAGGCTGAATATAAAAGGCCGAAACTGTGTGTGCAATTTTTTGTTGCAAAATTTTGTATATGGATTTTATGCTTATTATTTTAGTTTTTGTTTTATATAATATATAATTATCATGTTCAATAAGAAAAGTCAAGTCGATTCATGTATCAAGTCTTTGTGTAATAATAAATAGTTTACAAGTTTCCAGCCTCAGTATAAGATTTATAATTTCTTTTTCTCTTGGTTTTTAGGTCGTAAATATTGATAACATGAATGAGTACTACAACGTTTCGCTTTATTGCAAAGCTTTTTCAAGTATATAAATATAAATGTAAAAAGTGTAAATTATAAATAAAGTGTTTTTGTTTAATAAATGACAAATTGTTTTGTTTACTAGGATTTCGAATATATTATTATGTTTTATTTAAAGATTGCGTTTTAAAATAGGATGTTTTGATTATTTGTTTTTCAATTTTGTAATTAAATAGTTCTTTAAAAATATTGTATTTAGTTATAAAATTAAATTATATAATTTTGTAAAATATTGTATATCGGTTTTATTATATGGGAATATACTTGAAATAATTCAAATTTATTAACGTAAAAATGCAGTCAATGATGAAACCGATATACAATATTTTACAAAATTAGATAATTTAATTTTATAACTAAATACAATATTTTTAAAGAACTATTTAATTACAAAATTCAAAAACAAATAATCAAAACATCCTATTTTAAAATGCAATCTTTAAATAAAATATAATAATATATTCAAAATCACAGTAAACAAAACAATTTGTCATTTATTA
The DNA here is from genome assembly GCA_004143645.1 of Protaetia brevitarsis. Taxonomy (NCBI): domain Eukaryota; kingdom Metazoa; phylum Arthropoda; class Insecta; order Coleoptera; family Scarabaeidae; genus Protaetia; species Protaetia brevitarsis. The sequence goes on along the minus strand of RXPK01000028.1, from coordinate 2,222,108 downwards.
AACAAAAACATTTTATTTATAATTTACACTTTTTACATTTATTTATATACTTGAAAAAGCTTTGCAATAAAGCGAAACGTTGTAGTACTCATTCATGTTTTCAATATTTACGACCTAAAAACCAAGAGAAAAAGAAATTAAAAATTATATACATGGTCAAGAATTGAAGCTTTAAAAGTATAAGATTTATTTACAATAAAGCAAAATAAAATTATAAAATACAAATTAACTTCATTTACTAAGATGAACTGTTTTTCTTTTTCTTTCGTAAAAACTGCACAACTTCTTTGCTAAATTCTTGTATAAAAACAGCTCTAAGACTTTCGAGGTAACGAAGTATTAATCCTATTTCTTTCTCCCCTTCCTTGGAACTTACCAAGATCATTAAATTTGTACGGTCGAATAAGAGCCGATCGTGAAAGAATTACGCCTCTTTTACCTCGATAACGATCAGAAACAAAGCATGTTTTTATTTGACAGAGTAAGTTGATTGGGAAACTTTCCCTTTCATCAAGTGATACTTCAATATTTTCCAGTAAGCCGGTATTTCTTGCGAACGCGCGGAACCCCCACTAAAACGAAGTATCTATGGATTGGACGCGTCTACAGTTTCAGGAGGCAATCATCTCTTCAATATATCACTGACAGGTTGCGAAATTGAAAATCTTGATTCTCTTTCTTATCCGATACAAAGATTAGGTCTGCGAGAACAGGAAAGGAAGCCAATAGTCGTGAGGGGATCTGAAATACGTCACTAACATCTGTATTCGTCCCCGCATCTGATGAGGATCTAAATGCTGTTCAATTTGTTTTTATTTTATTGATGCTGAATCCCAGGTATAAATGTCAGATTACAGACGCTTTTGGATATACGACAGCTTGGATATGAAAATAGCAATTTGGGATTTGTAAGTCATTATAACATTTAACCATAGCAGCAAAATTATTAAAAAGGAAACTTTTACAATACAATACCTCTCTTTTTAATTTGAATTATGCTGCAATATTACTAGAAAAAAAGATTACTCATAGATGTCCCTATTAAATTAAATGTCAAATCGTCGAAGGCTTTGGCACTGTGTCTCCTGAAAAGGTAATCACTTGAACATTACTGAATTCTAAGAAAACTGCTTGATTTACTACAATTATGTATCATAGACAGAATGTAAGGGAATACTTTGAAAAGTACAACATCCAGGACATGGAAAAACCTTTGTATACTAATGATACATCTTTACTATATGTAATCCAAATTTGACGAATATGCATAGAAAACCATTCGATGCAACGGTTGATGTTTCAGCCTAAATCGTGTCTTTATTGTTAGACAGACCTTTGCTTGAACTTGTCTTCACCTTTGGTGAATTAAGAACTTCAATTTTACGTATTCAATTCTTTTACAGGGTAAACTTTCGCTTAGTCATGTAAAGCACCCGAATGTATAACCACCACGTACCAATTGATTCGAACGACCGTCTCTGATTGAATCTAGCGGCTCTAGATGATCCAACCAAGATTTTTTTTTTCGATAATATTTTCAAGTATCAGTTTTCTATTTTTTGTTTCATTCTGCACACGAAGTTAAGCTTCAGAAAACTTTTTCTTCTACAATAAGGACAACTGTTGCCTCTAGAATACTGAAAGCGTAAGTAGTATAACCTTTTATCGAACAACATCAAAGACCTTCCCATAAAATACTAAAACTCCGAAGAAGGAAAATAAAGTATTAGTGTAGTACTAATAACAGAGCAGGCGAACGATGACTAGTTTTAAGCAGCTCTGCTAAGACTACAATTTATATATGACGAACTTTCTACTAAAGCTTAAGTAGTAAGTAAACATTTACTTTTACAATTCTTCAGAGAATGCAAATAACCACTCGAGAATTTAAAGTTATATTCGTGTCCTTTTTAAAACTGTTCTTGTTGGATGTACCAACATACATGGTGGTTCCTATGGTGCACATAGATCCCGCCAAATCGAAGGTTTTAATCTTTGAAAAGGCAGATGCTGCTAATAGATCGCCGAATCTTCTTCACCTCCGAATAGATGACAGGGAAATACCATTGGTTACGACTTTTCTAGTTTAGTAGTGCCAGGCATCATGCGTAACGCATTTCGAATGGTGGAGGAATGGTGCCTTTCACAAGGACTCTCAGTTAATCCACAAAAAACCAAGTTAGTTGCTTTCACCAACATGAGGAATCTCAGTCACCTAGGCAGTATTAGATTGTTTGAGCAGAAGCTACAGTTAACCAAAGAAGTAAAGTATCCGGGTGTTACACTCGATGCAAAACTGAGCTGGAAAGATCACCTACAATTAGTCAAAATAACGATCAGGGCTATGCAACTATTCTGGCGCTGCAGGAGAGTTGCTGGTAATACTTTGGGACTAAAGCCAAGGATGATTCATTGGGTATATACTGCTGTAATGAAGTCAGCGATAACATACGGGGCAATAGACATTGCTGGGAATCACTGGTGCAATCAACAGCACAAGGGAATGCGATCCTTAGAACTGAGAACCAACAACTCCTCCAACACTAGGGTTGAAGGGCACACTTATACTACTGGTACGATATTGAACGGCCATTGCTGCAAATGTCCACGTACAGTATGGCACCCGAGATTATCTTCACTGAAAAGGTGAGAAGCTCCATACCGAACAAAGATCAACACGTGGTGATATCACTGCTTTTGATTACCGCTCCACGGACGGGTCCAAATCTAGCCAGGACACAGGAGTCAGTATTTGTGGACTGAGCCCTAATCAAAGGATATCCATAAGCCTGGGGAAGCATGTCACGGTCTTCCAGGCCCTTGAAATGATTGCAAAAATGGGCTGCATGAGAAGGAAAATAAGTATAATGACTGACAGCCAGGCTGCTATTAAAGCAGTCTCGAACCCTGTAACTAGGTCAAAACTAGTCAGAGACTGCAAACAATCCCTCAATATACTGGCATGAGACTACACGGTGTCTCTAATTTGGGTGCCAGGACATGAGGGTGTAAAGGGCAATATAATAGTCGACAAACTAGCCAAGGAAGGCTCTAAAAGGCACTTCATAGGTCCAGAGCCCGTATGTGGAATTACTAAGGGCTCTGCTAAAATTGGGGATTTGGGCCTGGTTAGAAAAAGAAAGTACAAAGAAATGGAGATCGACTAAAAGTCAACTCCATACAAAAGCGCTAATAGAGGATGGGGATGCTAGATTCTCTGATAACCTACTCAGACGCAGCAAGAAAGAAACTAAAACCATTACTGGATTGCTAACTTTACACTGTCCCCTGAAAAAGCATCTATACAACACAGGTCGCAGAAGATGCGAACTACAGGAGGAAAAAAGCTTACATGTAATCTGCACATGTGAGGAATTGAAGGTACTCAGGCAGAAATATTTCGGGAAGGATCTATTGGAGCCCTCGAGGGTTCTCAAGTTTCCACTAGGCAGGATATTGGGCTTTATGGCAAGCCAAAAATTAACGTAGAAGATATTTTCAATGGGCCAAGTAAATGTTTGTTCACATTATTATCAATGTACTTAATGAAGAAAAGACAACAACTTAAATTTTTGGATTACATCTCACTTTTCTTATTACAGTTCACATATATTTTATTTAATGACAAATAGGTGTTGTATTTGAGATACTTAGATTCACAATTTATCTAGTGATTCCTTTCCATGATATCTAAATTTTGACACTACTATTTTGTATTTTCTTTCATTCCTAAATGATCAGCATTGCGTGATGACAATTAGCAGTACTCATACCAACATAAGGAAATAAATGATATCAAATATTCATCTTTGTAAACTATGAATGGAACGCAGCTGATTTGGCTGCTAATCTTTTATTTGTGATTACCTAAAATCAACTCCCCTATTCTTAGGTAATTAGCACTAATAATTCAAAATTTTGATATTCATTTAGTTAATTGGGTACAAAGATAATTACAATCGCTCCCTTACACATTCAGAAGCTTTGATTGATGAATTCCTGAAAAAAAAAACATGTGTCTACACGCCTAAATTTAATCCAAAACTTATCAAATGTATGGAGTGCATGTACCACGGAGATTAATATTTTTACTGCGTATTTCAAGCTAAAAAAGGAATACTTAATACTCTTCTCCCCGGAGTTGGATATATTAGTCACGGCTGTCCGTTTCATATGCGTTTTTTTTTTTGAAGGGAGGGCGTTTTAAAACGCGCTTTCATGTTTAGCGGATATTGTGAGGTTGAACCCCCTGGTCATTGCGGTCCTCACAGTCGTGCCATTGTCCTGTCAGAAACCGTCACGGTCACAGTTACGTGATGCCGACCCTCCCTCTGGGTATATAGCGTCACATCGACTTATCACTGTTACAGTTGTCACCCTTACGACTATTATTAGTATCATACAGAGGGTGTAGATCATTTGCTGTGACGTTGATTTTTATCAAATACATCTTCGGATTCGATTTATTTGCCTTTCGAGTGGTTTTCGTAAAATCAAGTTTAGGAAACGCACCTTCCTGTCTACGCCGCTATAGGAGGAAGTAAGTGGGATGTTGTCAGAAAATCAATTCCTTTTGTTCGTGTCCCCGAGGTTTAGGTACGCAAAACTTGGGGCCGTTTCGAAGGAGGCCCTCCCATCAGTGATTAAAATCAGGACGGTAATCAAGAGAAGTGCTTACCAAGACAACCTTTGATCTTATGCTGTTATTTAGGCGTACAACAGCAAATTTCCATATTCGCAGTGATTTTGCTAATATTCTCTTTGAATTTTGTGACGTATCTACATCTTTAATGTCGTTTACTTTTGGCGTTGTCGAGATAAATTTTCGTGTGAAGCTTTTAATCTAGGTAAAGAGGAAATTGATTTTTATAATGAAGAATTAAGAGTTTTAGATAGTGTAGGTACTATTTTTCGTAATTCTTATTTTTTAAATTAAGCAAAAAAAAAAAATATTGACAAAGAGTTCTTTGTCAATGATGCCTTCTTTGATTTTTTCGTATATCTGCTCCGAATAATATGCACCCAAAATTGAATTTTCCATATGGGGAAACCCTTTACTGGACACTGCATTCATTAAGTGTGCTCATTTATTGTATGGGCATATTGTAGGGGCTGGTTAACAAAATTTTAAAAAAAGTGCAAGTTTTAGTGTGTTCGTCAATTCATATAAGGCAAGAACCGAACCTAAACTGTGACCTAAAGCAGATGCAACTTAGTGCAAATGTGATTAGATGTTTTGCGTCTGTCCGACGACAACAAAATGTGAATAGCATTACACAATCAATAATCATTTTTCTTTGATTTACACTGAGCTGAAATTTGTAGGGCAACTATTTCATTTCAAAGCTTTTTTGATGAAATGAATGGATGATTTAGAGCTATGTAAATTAGCACACTCATTTTATTTGTAAATGCATATATAAAGTACTATAGTGCATTTTGTGCAATTTTAGGCTGTCAAACCAACTTTATAAATATTCATAGCTCCTTGCATATATATGACCGAAATATTGATTTAGGTAATAATGTTAATAAATACCGATATAAAATATTCTCCTTATAGTATTCTTTTCCTATAATTTTACCTCTAGTAAATTACTTAGTATTTTAACAACATAAAAGAAAAATAAAGTAATAAAAAAACAGATTTATCTCCTTTCGTGCCTTTTGCAACAATTTCATGACGCACACAGTGACGTTAGGCTAAAATCAATTACGGATATCATCACCAGTTTCTCCGTGAAAAATAATTCCATGTAATTTTACAAGAGTAACGGCCACTGTGTGTTCAAGCATTCGCAACGGAGACAAAATGATGGCATTGAAGAAAACATTCTTTCGTTTGTACTATGGAAAATCCTCACAAATCCACCAAAAAAAAATGCATAGGAAGTGGATTGTGTTTGATCAAAATTAAAATAATCCACTTCATCAACTCTGAAACGAAACAAATTCACCCAGACAAAATTATAAGCGTTTAGGAATGGCATGATGACGATTATAATAGGAGAATAGAATTTTGTGAGTGATTTTTAGAAAAAAAAATGGCATCAATATCCTAGTTTAGATGAGAATATTTTTATAGTGACGAAGCGACGGTATGGTCAATAGGCAAAATTATAGATATTGGTTTGATACTAATCCGTGTTAGACTGAAGAAAGGAGAACCAAAAATAATTATAAAATTAACGTATGGTGCGAAATTTACAATGAAAAAGTGATAGGATTTTATCTTACCCCTCTCTAGCCCACAATCTCATGCATCTGAACTGGTTAAGCAATAATCAAAACATATTGGCAATTGTTTATAGCACACCTTCCATTAAATCTCTGTTTAAAATTTTTATGTTTCTTTACTTGCCACATATTTACGTCAATTAAAAAAAAAAATATTCAATCTAACCATTCTTTTGCTAAACAACATGTCATGTCAGCTCTAATTAATTGAAACACCAACTTAGCTAGCCCAAAATATAGACAGTAAGTATTAAATTTTAAAGCTTTAACTAAATGGTATACTAAACCAACATGGTCTGGACGTTATCTAAATTTTAAGCCTTCACAACATTTATCTCAAAAGTTAGTGTTATTATTAGTTTAGCTGATAGAGCAATAAAATTAACAAGTCCAGTTTTTCGATCAGATACTATTAACCAACCAAAAAATATTCTAGAACAAAATAACTATCCAAATTCTCTTATAAACAAAATATTCAAACAAAGAATTTTTCTTTTTTATAATAAATCAACAAAAAATATAAATAATAGTCAAACAATTCCAAATTTATAAAAATTCCTTATGTTAAACATTTATCCGAAAAAATAAATCAAATTTTCAAACCATATAATTACAAAATTGCCTATCAAAACACAAACAAACTACAAAACCAAATCTATTCAAAATTAAAATCAAAACTTGAAAAAAAGTAAAACATCACACATAGTTTATAAAATAGACTGTCAAAATTATAATGGTGTATATATAGGTGAAACCATGCAATATTTGGAAAATAGAATAAAAGGACACAAATATAATAAAAATCTTACAGCTTTAAAAAAAACATGAAATAACTCAAAATCATATCTTTGATTTCAACAACGTAACAATTTTAAACAAAATTTAAAAACACGTAATACACTTGAAATAATTCAAATTTATAAATATAAAAATGCAGTCAATGATGAAACCGATATACGATATTTCACAAAATCATATAATTTAATTATATAACTAAATAGAATATTTTTAAAGAACTATTTAATTACAAAATTCAAAAACATATAATCAAAACATCTTATTTTAAAACGCAATCTTTAAATAAATATAATAATATGTTCAAAATCCTAGTAAACAAAACAATTTATCATTTATTAAAAAAAAACATTTTATTTATAATTTACACTTTTTACATTTATATTTATATACTTGAAAAAGCTTTGCAATAAAGCGAAACGTTGTAGTACTCATTCATGTTTTCAATATTTACGACCTAAAAACCAAGAGAAAAAGAAATTAAAAAGTAAGTATTAAGTGGAGTAAAACTAATTTACGAAACAATAATTACCCCTTAAAGTAAATACAAAATACAATAAAAAATAAAGTTCGCAATTATTATAATACCACATAAGTAGCAAAACCTAGGAAAAACCAAATATATAAGCATTTTATCCGTATTCCACTATTATCAAAAAAATTAATATTAATTAAACCCACACAATATAAAAAGGGCACATAAAAACTATAACAATTTACATTTTTAATTTATTTTTTGTTTCATTCATCTAATGCCTCAACGTGAAAAAAATCCATTTTTATAAGAATACCAGACGTTTAAATACTTTTTTTTTATTTATCAAGCTAATATACTGCTGTGTACTGATGGTACCAAAGATAATGCAAAATGAAAATTAAAAATGAAAAATTAAATTAGCAAGCTCAACAGATAAAAAACATAAATGGCGCAAAAGAACAATTAAACTCAGGGTTACCCTCGCAAATTAAAACTAATCACGAAAAGTAAATTGTGGGTGAAAGAAAACTGACTTTCTTTAATTACACCAAAAATTGAAAAGGTTTAATCAAAAATAAAAGAACAGAATTTAGAATGACGTTAATTAACAAACAAGAATTTATTGTATAAAAAAAAAAAGAAAAAAAAACATTTAGTTACAATTTGCAGAAAAAAAAAAACTATGAGCTTAGGGCTCTGACCGAAATAAAAACTGCATTAGACTCTAAATTACAAAAGGACAATGCTAAATCCTTTAACAAAGCAAAAAATAAAATAGTTCAGGAAGATAGTCCTTTTTTTATATATAACTCAATCCACGTGGTTTCTAAATTAACCAAACTAAATTAAACGTGGACAATTCAAGTAAATTAATAATAGAAAAACTAAATACAAGCACAAAGCTTCTATTCACCCAACCCGAGGTGATTAAAAACTAATTATAAAACAGCAAAATTTGAAACAAACGAAAAATTAAACTCTTTAAACCAAATATATCTTCCAGAACTAAAATAATAAATGATCCTATATCTAATTTGTGTACACAATAATATAATAATTATTATAAAACGAGTTCCTTGATGGATTAAATAATTTCAAATACACGAAACAAATATCTAAATCAAATGAAATCACAAAATGGCAGCAATGAATTTAAAATTACATGTACTTACACCGGTATCTTTCAAGAAACTGCCTCACAGGGTTTAACAATCGCATACATATATCAACAGCTACGTGTAAGGCAACGCGCAAAGATCATCGAAGAAGAATATACAAGAAAGGACATTTACGAAAACCGGGGTGCCAGGCTACAGCAATACGTTTTTCCGTTTCTTTTATTTTTTGTGATATCTTTACTTCCTCAGGTATTATCACTTGTTTCTAATTTTCGCCCTTTAGATCACCTAAATATGTAAATTCCTCACCCTCATAGAATAAAACAGCGCGTTTAAAAACACAATTACAACTTTCTCCCTTTGCATATAGTGCAACTTTAGAGGGTAACTTTCACCGGCGCAGGTGTTAATTCCCAACGTTACAGGTCGCAAATCAATAAGATCGAATTGTCTTCTCTAAAGGGTATCCGTTTAAAAAGCCCGACGCTGTTAGTTTTCCATCTAGTGATCTATGCACCCCGTCGTCGGGGAGATTCTTAATTACTTGGCAAATTGGAAACGGCCTGGACGCAGACATCAATAAAGTTACAGAGAAGCCGTTTACTCTGGACGATCGTCCCGGTAAACACAAACCACCAGGGGGCACCACCAGACGGAGTGGATGAGTATAGGCAAGAGTTCAATCGTTTTCCGTGCGGTTATTTTCGGACGTTCAAAGACCGCTTCCACGAAGACCGTTCGTTGTGTTATATTACGTAGGTTACAAAGGGTTTTCTACGCGAGGAAATAAAGTAGCCGAGCACGCTTGCCAATGTCAATAGATAGCTTTAAAGTGTCCATATACGTCGCCAATATCCTTCACATCTTGGACGCATGCCATGAATATTAAACTTCAGTATGGGAGATTGTTAAACTTCTTCGGTAGTTACTGTAAAATTTATTGACCTTAAAATGACATGCTAATTGGTTATGAGTTTATAATTGGACAGACACGAATTGGTTTACAACTATGTTGTAGATAAATGATACTATGTCTTGGTTCATAAAGACCTAATGCGTTTACGTCGCTTGATGCAGAATGCATAATCTACCAGAAAGAAGGGTTTGGAGCAAAAATAATAACAGAAAAAAATCATTGAAGTAAATCTACATGAAAATTGCCCCTTTCATCCGTCTTCGTCAATTAGCAGCTTCTTCTTTTTATAGCAATCAGTTTATTTAAAACGATGTAACAAAAAACAATACTCTTTTGTCATGAGGTTGTTCAAGAAAGAAAAATAGCATCCTTATACAAATTTCAATTGATTCGCGAATTAAACGAGAATGATCCAAACTGTTGCTTGCAGTTTTGCAAAGAACTAATGTTATGCTGTGATTAATACCAATTTTTTTTTTTTAAAAATCCTCTTTTCTGACGAAGCCACTTTTTTCTTCTGAATGGAACAGTACATTGTCACAATTACAGGTATTCCTCAAGAGAAAATATTCACTAGACTCAAGATTCTCAGAGTCAACGCCAAGAGAAATTTAATGTTTGGATTGGAATAATCAAACGACGTTTAATAGGCCCTTATTTTTTTGAACGAAACCTTACTGCACCACGATGTGTTGACCTTTTGGGGTTTGATTTACTGCCAGTTCTCAAAGCAATGTTTCCAAATGAGCACGAAGCAGATGTAGTACCCCATTAGGATATTTGGTTTCAACAAAACTAGTCTTCACTTTCAAATAAACGTTTGCCAATATCTTGACGCCACATTTCCCCTAGAAGGTGGTTAGGACCTTAAAGAGCAAGTGGCCACCACGTTCCTCAATATTGACTCCCTTTGATTTTCTTCTCTATGGGGTTATTTAGAATCAAAAGTTTATTTTAATAGACCAAGGGCTACGGCAAGGAATTCGCGCTGAGGTGGAACACATTAGATACTCCTGAAGTCCTTGAGCGAAGTATACAAATTGTTTACATTCGTATGGGTCAGTGCCGGACTGAAGGATACGGTTGATGGAGAGCAATTTGGACATGCGCAACATTGCGCTGAATTTTGTTTGTTTTAGGGGTTTAATTAAGATTTTTAGGAAAAAAATGTAAGTTTAATGCCTACATATTTTCTAAATTTCTAATTTTCTCAAAAAAAGAAAAAAACAATTATCTAAGGTATCATTTTTTTTTCTTTACACCATCATTTAAGGAGTTGGATCCTCTATAAAAAAAAATTCAACAACAATCAGGCGATGCTAAAAGCACTAGAGACGCATAAATGCAACTAGAAACTGATCTGAAGTTGTAAACACACCCTAAACACGTTGAGATGACTAATAATATGTCCATAATCTGGATATCTGGGCATTCACTCATTCTTGAAAAAGAGGAAACAGACATCTTTGTCAAAAAGTGTTCTATCGAGCAATTTCAGGGACCAAAAGCTGCCCTTGGCATAACATCTACAGTAGCTAATCAACATATCAATTTTTGGCCAAACCAGAAAATGCACCAGTATTGGAACAACTGTCCTGGCTTGATGCATGTGAAAGAGTGTATTGTACCGAGCCATGCCGCAACCAAGAAACAAGGAACTGTTAGAACTTGACCGCAAAAATTTCAGTGTGATTGTCTCTGTCTTTACAGGTCACTATAAACATTTACACATAATTGGGCTCTCTTCTCTACACTGAGAAAAGAGATTGCATTAAATTAAAAGGTATAACTTTTGATTTTTATCATGTCTTAAGTACATGCTTTTGGAGCGAAAAGTAAAACCGTAATTAACTGGAATGTACCTTAGTTTTGATTAATATTTTATAACTTCTGTTTAAACTGAAACAATACACATCACATATTATGTTGTTGTTGTTATTATATACATATTTAACAACATATTCTAGTTTCTTTTAAGTACGTCATCATATTATTGAATTACAAACAGTATTTTAAATAAAATAAAAAAACGGGCGTTTTGGTTTATTTGCGTGGACACGCATGAATACATCGATTTAAAACTTTTGCCTTTTAGCGGAAAATGCAAGCGCCTGCATTCAAGCTGAATGCTTTTTTACGTGCAAGTATTTTAGTTTTATTAATGTTCCCACGCGCATAAGTCTCAGAAACACGCACAATAGTGAACGAAGGTGAATATTTTTCGTTTGGATTGGAATCTTTTCAGTTAATAGGTTTGTTCGTTTTGGTACTAGCGTCACTTACAATTAGCGAAACGCAACCTTAAGCATTTCTGTTCGATTTGATGACAAACGAACAGCAATCAGAAAATCTAAAGCTGGGGCCAATCCAGCGTTTTACGGCCACAGCTTGCGTTGAAAAACTTTAGGTGGCGTCACGCCGCTAAATTTTTGCATTACAATACGGAGTGCCAAAACGAACAAACCTAATGTTGATTTACTTATAAGCAAATGCATTTTACAGCAGTACAGTGTTAGTATCTACGTTTAAAACTGTTACACACGAAAAAACGATTTTGTTGTTTTCGACCAATTTTTTTTTGTTAAGCTGCACTTGGTTACAGTTACTAAATTATTACTTGATTTAAATAATGAATTTAAAAATATTCCTGTATTCAATCAAACGAATAATTTGGTAGAAGGTTTATTGAACTAAGTATTTACACAGAAGTAAAAATAAATATCGCATTTTATTTTCGTATAGCAGTTTTCTCCCCATATAGTAAGTATAGCCAATATACTTATGTGCAGTGCAGAAATTGTCGCATAGATGGCGCATCTACTATTTTATTCCAGTAACAGTCGCACAAATAGGGTGTAAAATACGATGGTAACATATTAATTTTGTTTATTTACCAGAACAACATTTGATAAGGGAGTCATCGCCATTAAAAGGACAATTTCTTTAATGGCACATTGTAATGCTGGGAGATGGTCACTGCGACCAACTCCCCCCAATACTAGGGGACAAAAGCTTGGTGATTCACAACATCCTAACAGTGCATGGATTTTTATTTCTATCAAAAATGATCACGGCATTTTGTCGTGTTTACGCTTAAGTCTAAGGTGAATAAATGTTATAAAAAAAAGGAAAAACCTCTTGAATCAACGTGCTTGCGGTTTTCTGCTAATCTGCATAGTTTTCGGCTTCAAAATAATGACTTGAATCAACTATCAATATCTTTCACTTAAAAGAATGAACTGCTTCCACGGAAAATATATTATTTCCGAGGAAATGCGTGAGTTTAAAATTATATTTCTTTTCAAGGAAACACCAAATCAAGTTGGCCATATTGAAAAGGCAAAAACTTTTGGTTTAACGCAATTACTTTTAAATAAAAAGGATACTTCCTCTTTCAGTGTGATGAGACTGAATGCCGACTATGTTTAGAAGGTGAAGATAATTTGAACTTATTTTCTGCCATTGTCCTGCTACTACAACAATCAGGAATGTAACTTTCGGATAGGATGACTCTTCCCTGAAAAAAACCTGAAAAAAAAACCTCATTTAGCAAGATACTGAGCTACCTCAGTTAACGGAGAATTGTACTATCTCGCATCAAGACTCGACTAACACTAATACAAGATACTAAATACACGAATTGGATGGAGCGATTTTACTGCCTTAAAGATATACTTTGACTAAACGTTCTGCATCATTTGTTTCTGCATTTCCATCGCCGTACGGTATAACATGGGTTACCAACCTGTGCTATTAACCCTCTGGCGTCCATTTCATTTTATTGTTCAACACAATTAAGATTTGTCGACCCAAAAGATAGTGTATTAACATACGACCAGGAACTTACTGGCTTGAGGCTGGTTTTTTACTTCTTAATCTTGAGGATGATTCTGAAAATCCGTTTTCTAAACGAGAGTTCAAATTATTAAATTATAGAATACTGAAGATGCAGTTATCTATCCTTGGCGCCTAGCACTGTTTAGCATTCAAATTGAAATTTCTCATTGTCAGTATAGATGCATAGAAAATGAACCAGAATACACACCAACATCCCTCCATTCAAACCCGCACATTAGTGAAATACCGTCAATTATCTACGATATGAATGGTATACACGTCGGCCTTGTTTAACACGGAAACAATTCGCCGACCTGTCATGTCCGGAGGCACTTCGCAATATCACGCCGCCTGATTGGTGCCGACGAATCAATCGGACGTAGCGCGGAATATAGCGAAAGAACGTGTCCGGTAAAGTCCGCAGCCGTCATCAATTATTTTGAATAAAACCAGCACGGCGCTTCGCCTTGTTATATGTACACATACGTGTGCGAGGTACCTACATACTAGGGAAGGGTATTCCGGGCGTCGCTCCCGTAAAATTTAATGAATTTGTCAAATCCAATAAATTTAGCGATAACGAGTTGTGTGTTTATGAACCGAGCCCAGTTAATCCTGGCCCCTTTCCGTGACGGACCCGCATCCTAATCATAAATCGCATGCTTAATAGGTATTTTGGCAGAATTTTGCTGGTGTATCAGATATTATTAAATTGATAGGACGAGAATTTTGCGTTCGTGTGCAGAAAGCTCTGGTCATTAATGACGCCATATATATATATATATATATATATATATATATATAGATTATAATACGATTAAAACGATAATAAATATATTTTGCTGCTGATAAAACAACTTCCGACAGAATCTGCTTATTTGAAATTTTGGAGGAACAAGTAAATAGTAGGGGTAATGTTGGATACTATGAAAAAAAAAAGCAAATTCGGTTAGAGTATTGACTTCAATTTCATTTAAAAATTTCGCTGTAATTTTATAAAGCATATCTATCTATGATAGCGAATATACAAATATAGAAAATATGCAATACAAAACAATATATTGCAGTGTTTTATTTTAATTGGTCTTTATAATAACAATAATTACTAATAATAAAATTAAAATCTTTGGTTTCCTATTTTGAAAGTTAATAAAAGTTTAGTATTTATGCTTGGAATTTGAATTATTTGGAGTTTTTAATTGTATAAACAAATTACGCAACATGATAGAGAAGTCATATGGCATGATTGTCAAATTGTCGAATTTCGGCAGTCGAAAACAGTAATTAAGTATGTATGCTATGTGGAAAATGATTGGTTATGGGGGAAGGTTGTTCATAAGAAAAAGTAGAGAATCTTTCATACAGTGTGTTAAAAAAAGGTTGTCGGATAGTTTACCCAATTATAGTACTGGTGGAAATAAACAAAAAAGTCTTAGTCAACATGGGTCCGCAATTCAACTGTTTTTGACATATAGTCGATTGCATATTTTAAAATAAAAAAAAACATTTTTCGGTTTTGAGAATAGTTCCCTTTGTCAAACAACTGATTGTGACTTAAAATTAGTTCTGTCAGACATCTGTCATCAGATTATTTATCATTTGCGTCATTTCTTTTTGTTCTCAAATTATGCATAAGTACACAAATGTAGAAATGTCCGATATGCATTTTATGTACGGTCGTGCGAATGGTAATGCCACTGAAGCACGGCGTATGTATGCCGAAGAATTTCCAAATCGGTTGTTACCGAGTGATAAGATTTTCTCAAGACTTCATATCCGGCTGTCCGAAACTGGTTCATTTAAAATTAATGGTGGTTCTGGTAGACCTAGATCAGTTTCTTCTCCCGCAGTAGAATTAGATATTTTGAGACGGGTAGAAGACAACCCAAATATTAGCACCCGAAGACTTGCCGCAGAACTGAACGTCAGTCATCCTCTCATTTGGAGAATTCTGCGGGAACAGCAGCTCTATCCCTACCACATTCAACGCGTGCAAGTTCTTGCTCCTCTCGATTATGATGCACGTAGGGTTTTTGTCATTGGGTTTTACGAAAGCTGGCAGAAACTCCTAATTTTGCGACTCAGATTTTATTTAGTGACGAGGCTGGGTTTACAAGAGACGGAATATTCAATTTTCATAAAAATCACGTCTGGGCAGATGAAAATCCCATGCTGTTGTTGAACTGCATCACCAAAACCGTTTTTCGCTAAATGTTTGGCTTGCTATTTTTGGAGACTGTTTAATTGGTCCAGTATTTCTTCCTAATCGTTTAACGGGACAAGTATACTTGGATTTTTTAAGAAATGAATTACCCGTTTTGTTGGAAGACGTGCCACTTTTTAACAGATTAAATATGTGGTTTATGCACGATGGAGCTCCTGCGCATTTTTCCATCGTAGTTAATTTCTTAAATCAAGATTACAACGAGAGATGGATAGGACGGGGTGGACCAACTGCATGGCCTCCTAGGTCCCCTGACCTGACACCTCTAGACTTCTATGTTTGGGGGCATCTAAAACAATTAGTGTACGCACGATCTGTAAACAATTTGGAAGAACTCAGGCAACGAATCGTAAATTGTTGCGAGGAAATTCGGAGGACTCCAGGAATTTTCAAAAGATTGCGTCGATCTTTCATAAGAAGGTGTGAAGCGTGCTTAGAAATGAACGGTGGACATGTAGAACAATTTCTTTAGTTTTACTTTAAATAAACATTTGTTTAATTTACATTGCGATCAGAATTTCTTTGAAAATTTTTATCCTACTAAAACAATATGCAATCGACTATATGTCAAAAACAGTTGAATTGCGGACCCATGTTGACTAAGACTTTTTTGTTTATTTCCACCAGTACTACAATTGGGTAAAATATCCGACAACTTTTTTTTAACACACTGTATATGTGAAGATTTTAAAAAATATTAAGAAGTTTTAAGAAAAGAAATAGAAAAAATGCTTAAGGAGAAATCAAGTTTTACAATTGGAAAATGATAAATTGGAACATTGCATACTAAGAAAGAAGGAATTATATACAAGATTTACTTTTCGAAATTGGAGAACTGAAACATAGTATTACAAAAAGTAGGACTGAAAAATCGAAAGGGAAAGTGAATTAGGCTAAAGAATATGAAAGATAATATTGAAAATTCCTGAGCATTTCCTTAAGATGGTTTTTATTATTGTTGTGTGATTTGTATTTTGTTTGTGATATAGATTATCATTAAAATATACCGAAATCATCCTTATCATTTTAATTTAGATGGAAATTAGATTGGAACTCACGTATGTGTGAAGTGACAACATTTAAGTAAAATTAACACATAGCAATATATAATACATACTTAATTGTGTTATATTAGTGTCCATTTATTGCTAATAAAGACATCACTTTGTCTCATATTTGGTTTTCCAATATGATTGTTTGTATGTTTTTTAGAATTTAAATTGAATTTTTTTATTTCTTTGGTATTTTATACCTAGTATTATATTATTCCGCCTGTTGCTGGTCTTTTCGTATCTTTTTTGTTTGGAAGCTTCTGTTTATATAAGTGTTTTGTTTACTCACATGTAGATGTACACTCAACTCAAACAATAATTACATAGGAAAAATAAGCTTATGGCTTACATCTCCTTTAATCTATCAGCGTATTACGTATGTGCAGATTTTAGGAATTATTTTATTATTGAATTTTTCGACGGAAACTATGAAGGTTCTGCAAATACAAAAAGTTAGTTCATTAATCAAATAAAAAGTAAAGAGAAAAAAATATGAATTCCATATAAATAAATACTAATACAAACGAAGACAGACAAGCTGTACAATTAAAGTCAATGATAATTGAAATATTAAAACAAAAAATACGAAGAGTTGATTGAAACAGATTTTCTATGTAAGCAAGCGAATTAAAAATCAAAATTATTATGTATCAAATCCTTTGCCGGAAACTACAGAGGTCTAATTCTGCGGAATGGAAATCGCTGCGTAAGCCGAAAAGGTCAACCCGCGTGGTCAATTTATTGAAACAATACAATATGGAAGTAGTTTGTTACATTGCAAAAAAAAATAATTTCTTTTTCTCTAGATTTAGAGCTGAGACAAACACTCTAGATGAGTTGTTTATTGTATGCATTACAAGAGTTGCAACGGATGTTACATTGGTCAAACATCACAAAAATTAAATAATCATGTAAATGCTCATAATAGCTATGTTAGAACACATTCTAACAGCAAAGTTTTAAGTGTTGATTCTAACGAAACAAGCCATATCTTCGATTTTGACAATTTCAGAATTCTGGATGTTGAAAATAATAATGACAAAACTACTCCAAACTGTGGCACTGGTAATACTGCAAACTTCTTTGCAGAAACACTGAACTGTATGTAACCAGTTCAGTGTTTCTGTCTACTGATGATGATAGCTTTGCTATTGAAATGTATGTACGTCCAGTTTAATGCAGTTTGTGGTGAGGGGTCTAGGAGAAGTTTGCAGTTGATTTAATAGTTTTGAATGTAGTTTTTTAGAGATACGTAACATAAATAAATTTACAAACACTGCCAATTAAAAAAAATAGAAAATCCAAGTAACATTTATAATAATATGTTGGTTGTATTTTATTCTTGTTGTATACTTTGGTGGTAACTTGTAACTGAAAGACTAACAATAATTTGTGTATGGTGTTATTTATATTAATTTGGGTGGTGATAATAATACAAGAAAAAGAAGATAAATACATAAAGGTTATGTTTATTTGGTATTATAAATTCAAGAAACATTTTATTAAAAGATTATTATTATAATGTTTATTTTGTGACATTATCTATGTGTCATAGATGTTTTTTATCGTAAAAAAAAAATGTAAAAATGAACTAACACACATACATAATAAAGAATATATTTCTAAAAATACTTATATTTTAGTGGTGTGTTAAATAAATGACAAGCATACGCGGTAAAAAAAAATCCTTCTAGAAATAACGAATATACGAACATCGCATCCGCTTAAGTAAATAAGAGAATAAAAAATAAACAGAATTCTCTAACAACTACATAGAAATATTGTTTCTGTTAAGCCCAGGTGGAGACAATTTTATTCCAAGTAATAATAGTTATATTGTGTAACAACCCCACCCAATATAAGTTTCGCTGATTAGTTTTCCTAGTTTTTATATCGAATTTGGTTAAGAAATACTTACGCAAAAATACTTAATACACATGATTATAGAAACTCGATCATTATGAAGCGTAACCCCTCAGAACCTATTACTAGTTATTATTGTTAATTGTTACAATCACTGTTTTATAATTAATAGGAAATGCCAATTTATACCTTTTCGTTCAAGAAACTCTACCTTTTTTATTTATTAATCAATTATTTATATTATTAGTTACGAAAATATATTATACAATACCTAGGTGTATATTATATAAAGCTATTCACTGTTGTACATATTGCTGTGTACTGAAAGTACAAAATGAGCTTGCAAAAATGAAATTAATTTAAAACAACTGAACACTTAAACAAATAACTTATACAATCTATTCATTAACTAAATCTTATAAAATAAACATTAACATCTGTGAAAATTCTCCCGAAACATTGACAAAGGTTGATCGGAGTAAACATGACAAACATCTGAATTTGCGAAAATCGAAGTGCCAGTCCACAGCAGTATGTAAGTACATGTATCTCCTGTTTACTAAATCAAATAGAGTCGTCCGCAATATAAATATTGAGTGAATAACGGTAATAAAACACACTTTGAGGCGGTGTGCAACGTGTTTAACGTATACCGCTATTTAAGAAAAACTGCTACAAAAAGTAGCTCACCTAACAACCTACACTACAAAGTCACACGATATGTGTTTAGAAGTCAATAATCTATGATAAAAAGTACATAAATAAATAACCAAAAACTTAAGCATTGACAAATCACTTTTCTGCGCAAAATGGTACCAAAAAGCAGGTAAAATAAATATTAAACCAATCAACGCATGACAATGCAAGTTTGTAGTACCGTCAATGCAGATACCTACTTATCGGCATCAACAGTGACGTAGCATATATTGACAGAAGTAATGCTCCTACCACAATCATTAAAAATGGACACTCCTACATTCAATACACATGCTGTAAAAACCTAAGCAGGTGACTCCAACGAAAATATTTTTGCGCCTCCGTCCAGAAACACAAGCGTAGAAGGTAAAAGTGTCACTAAATGTTGGCACACTACATTCGACATGACCGATGCGTAATAAATTGTCATGAAGCTACTGTGCAACCTTACTAATTGTGAGATGAATTGGTGTCTCCATTGCACTTAGTATTGATAAGTAGATATTAAACTAGAAAGAAAATTACAAAAAAAGGACTTATTCTCGGAAAGATCAAAATACTAAAGTATGTAACATGTGTGCCAACCTAACTGTCAACTCTCTAGCGTTAAAATTTCTTTTCCATTTTCAGATTTGTCGGTCCAAAAAGTAGTGTGTATCACCCGGCCAGAAACTCTATTGCGACTATTCGAACTTGAGTACACGGGCCGTGTTTATACTCTGAAAACTGTATTTTCTGACCAAGTGGTACAAATAACTATGAACTTATTCAAAATATTGTTTCCTTTTTTTTTTGATATAATGACGATTCCTGGAATATTTGTTTCTGCATATAAGCAGGATTTTCGAGAGCTAATTAGCAGACTTCCTTTTACCGCAAAGGATTGAAACCACTCCTCTCAATTTTGAGATAAGGTGTGAAGCCCTTATAAACAAAAACTTGCTCTATTCAATTTACACAGTGGTGATCAACACCCTGTAAAACACCTACAAAACGTTTTACTAGCGTTTAGTGCTTAAATCTGGCAATGTGCATGTGTTAGAACAATTTACAGATCGGCAGTATAAATTACGACGTTCCACTATTACCACGAATACCAACGATTACTCAATTCTGTCGATAAATCTGTCACCTCTAATTGTTGTTGTGACATTTTTCTTTCCGGCCAATTATCCATAGGACAAAGGCTCCACGATTCTTCTGTCACACGGCTCCTCCTTTTAATCTATATAGATAGGCGTCACGCAATCGCCATTACACAATCAACAAAATTCCTAACAAGTACGGCGTGCATGCAAGCAAGCCTACATAATCCAGTCGTAATTGAATACGCTGTCGTTTTGCTCTCGTTTTAATAAACTGGACTCAATTGTTAATTAGAGTCCGCCCCGGTTCAGAGCTGGACATACGATCTAACAGACTGGCATAAAGAGAGACCAGTTAGTCGATCGGTCACTCTACGGACTGTACATGATAATTTTCGATGCAAATATCCAATTCAGGAATATTATAGTGTGTGTCTGTTTGTGTACGGTCAATTTTCAAAAGGCATATACACTTATGTATTTATATACCCCTGTATGTGTCTAACTGTGTACGCTATGTATTGTCGGCGCCGATGGTGTTATGTTCGATGACCTCTGAGTGTCTACCGCTAAGGGTATTTTGTTCGGGCATCGCGGACAAAAGCTGTTCGAAATACCCAATTTGAAATCGGGCAAGTGTACACCTTAGCGTCCGGAATTATCTTTCCTGTCTCACTCTTACAACCTTTGTTAAGGAAGTTGGATTTTTCCATTTCACTATAATTGAATGGCATTCTTTGGTTTCCGCAGTTATAGTTCTATAGAGGTAGGTTTTGTTTAGATTGTAGGTAATAGGTGATTACCAAGAGCTTTAATCCCACTTCGCGTTGCATTAAACTTGTTATAGTGTATTTGCGGGCATTTTAAGTTGTAGGTGTGCTTACTTTTGTTGGACTCACTCGAACAATACTACATCTAAAATTAGTTAAGGTGCTGGTGGCGTTACTTATCTTATAAACAACAAATTACTCTTAATATCCACAGGAGAAAACTATTTGGCAGTTGCAATGTAATAATCTGACTTTCCCAAATTTAGGAAATTTAAATATGATGTTTATGTACTATATTGTAACGTGTCGTTACACGGAAAAATTAATTTCAGTATATATTTTGATTTAGCTATTTATTTTAGCATAAATTTTTTTGATCAATTTTTCCTGTTATGCTCGTTACGGCCGCATTTATTCGTTAATTTGTTTTCGCCGGTACGCGTCTTAGTTTGAATTCTTAGAGTATCGCGTCCCCTCCACGCGGCGCACGCTATATCCCCACGCGTCCGCGTTGGATTTGCGTAGGCTTGAATGCCCGCCAGCACCACTTGCCTGTATCAGCCGTGCGCCGTGCATCTTTCCGATCCGCTCCCTGGCCATAGTACGTTGTCGTCCCACGGGGTGATACGATTATAGCCGTTTACCGATCCTGTAGGACCATACTTTGTTGCCGTCCTTCGGTGTGACGCGACGCGTAATCTCCGTATTTCCTTTTTTGTCATCGAAATATTGCTCGTTGTCGTCCCCAGGGTGTGACACGACTTTAATTCGCAACAGCCGACGTAATACCGCCCTTCGAGTTAATTTAGTTACGTGGCGAGATTGTTTCTTTTTTTGTTTACTATCACGCTCAAATTTGTATGCCGTCCCCTATCATATACATCATATACATCACATTATATCAGCATTCCATATACCTATCTTTAATAGATTTTGAGATATGAGCGACTTTTTGATAAACAGACTAACTAGCCCTATCTTTAAATGCTTGTAGCTGGCTCTGAGTGGGATTAATGTCAAATTCATTCACTAACCATAAGTGTAAAGACATTAATCCCACTCAGAGCCAGCTACAAGCATTTAAAGATAGGGTTAGGTATATGGAATGCTGATATTATGTGATGTATATGATAGGAGATGACATTTACTCCCTAATTTCGATTTAAAATACAGGATGTTCTATTTAAAAAAGAAAGACTTTTCTGCATTTGAAAATATGTCACTTTGTTCCTCAGTTTTGAACACCCTGTATGTTAGAATGTAAAGTGTACGTACCGTTTCTTAGAGTTATATCTACATTCATAACATAGCACATTTGGAGTCTCTACTTGCAGTATTAACCGAGATATTAATTTCTCAATCATGCAATGATTATGACTAAAAAAAAAAGAAAAACTTAAAATAACTCAAAAACCGCAACATGAAGCTATAGGAATAACTAATGAAAACTGACGTATTTATGGTCGCAGAATCCAAATATGAATAGAAAATTAGATCATTCTATTTAAGATAAGAAAGTTGACATCAATTTCCGGTCAACCGGAAGTGATATTTTGGTTAAAGTATTTTACATTTATAGTTCCAATCGAACAGATAATGGTGCTAAAATCTCAAATATAAGTAAATAATAGAACATCATAAATTTTTAATGAACCACTTACGTGGAATACCCTGTATAAATAGTTTTGATTGTAGGTATTTATTATGATTATAATTTTTTTGTAGCAATATACTATTATGCATATGTGTGTAGCCTTTGGTTATAAATAGATATTTCCTTTTATTTTCTATCTCTGTTGTTACATAGGGTTAGTTAAAGCAGTTTTAAACTGAAACTCGGCTTAAGATTGTTTGTATTGTTAATTACTTTTTAGGATCTCTTCTTATTACATATTGTGTTTTTTGTAATTGACATTACAACAATAAAGACGATTTATTATTATTATTATTTTGAAGATATCACCCCTATGATCAATAAAAGTAGTTTTATCATTTAATGCTCCTGATGTTGTGAAAAAGAGATAATTTTATCATCTGACGGATTCATTTCCCGCCCCCTCTGTGGTCTTAAACAAATAAGTTAATCGTTTAAAAAAATTAAAGGTTTGTTATACTTCTCGTTTGGAGGAATTTAAATGGTTGTGTTTTATAAATTTTATTCTATGACTATATAGTTTAGTTGTCGTTATTTTATTTCCTTGGCCCATCATTACACTGAATGGCAGTGAGATGTGTTGAAAAATTTGTATAGCACGTTGCATATAAATATGCATAAGGGGGCCCTGCAGGGGCCTCACTATACCTGCTAAGGGTTAAAAATTAACATAGAAATCTTGAACAAATTTACTAATTTGTTAGTTTGACGTATACAGAATTATTCATAATTACCATCCTCCCTATACCTATTCCCGCGAATATCCAATTAAATTCAGCCATCAATTTTCCCGGCGCACATTTAATAAAGCCTGTTTTCAATTGTGGTTTCAGAGGGAAGCGGCCCAAAGGGATGCTGACCGTGAACGGCGGATGCGCGCGGACAGCGAGGCTCGCGCCAAGCAAGCCCTCCAAGAAGCGGCCCGATGCAGGTCAAGGCTTAAACTGCTCACCAGCGAATTTGCAAGGTAAATTAATCGCCATGCACCGCGCCGTTTGCCGAATTAATTTTACGCGCTTTTTATTCAAATGTGCGGTAACTACTCACGCACGCACGCACCAGAGTTGCCAAAACGATGCGTGAAAATATTTCGGAAAATTTACCTTTCTTTATTGCGTTACGTAATGAATAATTAAAAAATGGGAAATGTCTGGCGCCGCATATTTTTAAATTCACACGCTCAGCTGCTCGTGCAGACGAACTTCCTCCGTGTTGATTTACATATATGTACATATTTACCTTTATTTAGGTTTAAGTCCCTGACACTAGGAAGGGATTGGCTGAAGAGAATATTTCATTATAGCAGATAATATAGGGGGAAGGTGGGGCAGGATGGGAACATTAAGCTTTAGAACACTGCATCAGGATTGCAAATTGATATAGAAAGTTATAAGTACGCTTGTTGTAATCTTTAAACATTTATCTGCTGATGGATGAATTTGCAATTTTTCGATGGGTACTCTTGATATTGTGAGAAAATTATGAAAATAAATATGTAAATACACCATCTTGCCCCACCATGGGAGCAAGATGGGGTTCCAGGTGAGTTAAGATGGGGTCGTACCATAAATCTAGCTAATAGATAAAAAAAAAAATAGATTCTTAAAATATTCTTAAAAACATGCAGGAACAAAGCTTAAACTCTTTAAGGCGGAACTGCTTAAAATAAAAAAAAATGCAATAACGATAAGAATATTAAACTTAATCTTCACAATACGCGTGAATTCTCTGACGTCAAATTTGAGGCAGGTCAAGGTCCGCGATCCAAACAACCGCCATATTGGATTTTGTCCTATGTATTTTAAATGGGTGTTTTATTAGTGAATATTTGGAAGTGATTTGTATTAATATTGAGAATAAATAAAGACTATTTTTGTGTTAGGTATATTCCTTGTGATGTACAGTATAACCGTACATTAAAATAATTAAATCTTTCTTTGTATTTTTTGAACGATAAGCGATTTTAGTGTTACGTGTACGTGTTTAGTAGGAAATTGTTTTTTTTTTCACCTTTAAATTGTGTAAGTTGATTATTCTGATACTTAATAACAAAGAAGGTAGTTTAAAAAGTTTAATCTCCAGGGAACTTTTCAATATGGGTATGTGTGGGTCCCTGGGTGTACACATTGCAGCAATAGGAAAACATGTACCTTCTTTACTTTTCCCAAACCTGGAACTAAAGAGTATGCGCAGTGGGTTAAGCTTATAATAAGGTATGTGAATGGAATTTATGACATTCTTATGGATATGAAATATCAAATAAATTCTAGACGTGATTCTACTCCTGGGCCAGGCGCACGTGTGTGCAACTGCCACTTTGAAGGAGGGCTACGGTAAAATTTGCCTAAAAAGTTTCCTTGGAATGCTACTACCCTTTTCCAACAGCATCATCTCTCTCCTGAGAAGAATACATGTACCGGAGACAGAATATCCAGAATTAAACCTGATAACAAGCTTGTACTATTGTATACTGGTTTGCCCGAGGTCAAGATATTTGAGTAATTATATAACCTCTTTGAAGGTTTATTATTAGCATTCAACCTCAATGTGTATTAAATTCTTTTAAATTTGAAGATGTAACACAACATTAAATAAAAATTTTCTACTTAACTATATACTTTACTAAGTCGAAGACTATTGATAATTAAAACAGATATCATAAATATATAAGCTTTTGATTTTGTAAACAAAAATTAGTCACATTATTAATAAAGGAAAATAAAAACATCAGAAGTGGAATAATAAAGTTTTATTGATTTAATAAATGCTCAATACATTGAGTAACATAAAAGTTCTCTGAACTCTTCAACCCCACTTTCAGATACCTCGGTTTCATGTGCAACATAATCGGCTCTTCTTGGAGGGAACAAATCCTCCAATGTTTCAACACCACCTTCTACAGTTGATTTTGAAATATTCCAAGAACATTGTGTGTCTGTAACGCTCACATTGCCACGTGCATAAATACTTAGCGCAGCCATGTGATGGCAAGAAACAAGTCCCCTTGAACAGGCACAGATGCCTTTTACTATGCCATCTTTTTTTATCAATGTGCATCTGTAATTAACATAATGTGGAATTACATTGGGTTCAGTTGTACAATAATAAAACTACCTCTTACCTCTATATCGTACGATTTATTTCTCATACTAGCACTCACTTTTCTGGTAAGTACAGCTGGCGATTTATTTAAATTAGTAGCCATCTCAATAATATGTCCGCTTTCAACGGTATTATCACCCCTTTGCAGTTGCTTGTTATCAAAAAAATTAGCTAGCATTGAGTTTTAAAAAATGCTTTGTGGCCATATTTACAAACAAGAACTGAAGAGAAACCTGCAAATAAATTTATAACTTTAATGATTTTGATTAAAAATTATACATCTAATTATGAAGAGATACTATATAAACTGTTACACTAAATATATACTTAGAAAATTACAACTTTAACTTAGAAAAATATGAAAAACAGTAATGCCCAATACAGGTGCTGTGACTCCTTACGATTAAATCGTTTATAATTCTGAAAATTAAAAGAAAACTTCCGTTATTTTTATATACCGCTATATAAAACATCACAAGGAATATACCTAACACAAAAATAGTCCTTATTTAATCTCCATATCAATACAAATCACTTTTAAACATTCACTAATAAAACAGCCATATAAAATGCATGGGAAAAAATCCAATATGGTCGTTGTTTGGATCGCGGACCTTGACCTGCCTCAAATTTGACGTCACCAGAATTCACGCGTATAGAGACAATAGAAGACGAACTCTTCCACGTTATTCGCACAGCCTCCATGTACTCAATCTCGCCATCCATGGCATTGTATCGATACTTCCCCTTACAATACTAACATTGAGCGTCATCTTCCTCAACAGAAGAATTTGGTTATTTCCTTGACGTTTTCTAAAAATCTATCTCTTTGCTTTCCTTACAAAATTCGACTTCTTGATCTCTTCTGTTTTCTTCTTTGTCATTTTTTTTTCTTTAACTCTCCCTCAGCACTTCTAGTTGCCTTAAGCATTCTCCAGACTTATATTTTCTTGTAGCAGATTGTTGTACGTAGTGCTGGTAAAGATTGCTGTCTTTCCCTTGTTACGCTTTGATTGAACCTGTACTTTATTCCTAACATGATGGCATAATGTCTTCGAGAAAGCATAATGGCATATCCAGGCATAACGGACCAGACTGAAGAGTGAGATAGTGATGTCCCCATGTTGCCCCATACCAATAGCCGCATCTTGCCTCTTTGGGATATTCTCTGGTTATGTTATAATAACATATTAAATATTTGAAATAAACAAATACCGCACTATAGAAAATATATGCAATACATGTCAATTAATAAGCACAAAAAAGTGTAGTTGTAAATAATTTACTTATGTTTCCGATATTGGCCGTTGAACTCACCATCAAAATAATAACGAAATTCTGGAAATTGCAAAGTTCACGCACAAACAGCAATAACTTGTTATTACGACTAGTAAAGTTTCCTACATTACAACAAACATAAAACAGCACTTGTCAATATTAGGACTGCTGTTATTTGACAGATGCTTATTTCCGTTTTGTAGATAAGACGATGTCCCCATCATGCCTCGTGGCCCCATCTTGCCCCACTCTCCCCTACTACTTGCAATGGAAAGTTACTTTTTTTTTGAATGAGCCGTATTGTTTACAAAATCCACACAAACATAAAGAAGCTTAAACTAATAACAAACAAGACAATTCAAATATAAATGGAAAATAATATAATGATTTAGTATAACATACTACACCGTTACTTTATTCAAATTGTATCACAAAATCAGAAATCTGTTGCAAAAAACCCCTGGAAGGCTTAAAAAATCTAGAAAATGTTTACAATGTGATACGAAGTAGACCCGATTATTTTAGTTTGACTGCCATTATACAGATTGCGAAGCAAGCAGTATGTTTTTGTAACACTGGAATTTGTTCGTGTTGATACTAACTTCATTCTGTGAAGCACAAGCACAAGTGTAGCAACATTCCTTTATTCGATTTTGAACATAATAACATGACTGCGCCTGTGCACGAGTTTTGTCGCATGGCACTGCTGCTAAAACAAACAAAACTTTCAATATGTTTCGTCCGGAGTTACGACTAGTGATATCCAGAGCAAAGAACTCTTTGTTCCCAGCAAATATACCCGCATACACATGTCGTTAATAAGTTGTCCGACTGCCCGTATAAATCCTGCAGTTCTTTTGACCGGGTAGGAATATCACACCCAGCGTATAAAAATTACATGTGGCCGTAGATCAAGTGAAATATTTCGATGCAAAGCGATGGCACACACATTTTTTAACTTGTTTATTCGAAACGGACCACAACGCAGCTGTGTTTTCGCAGTATTTTATGCATTGGCGCCGTAGTTTCAGTCTGCTCTTACTGGAGTACCTGTCTCCCAGTCCTTCTTATCTGGTATTATATGGTATCTTAAGCTCATCTAGCAGTAGCTTATACAATTCTTTGATTCTCAATATATGCGACAAACTTTAAGCGCTGATTCCTGGGGTTATTTTGATCATAAAAGTTCATAAGAACATATGTCCAAAATCGCTTAGTTCTAAAGTTGTACAATGTTTAATAGTAAGTTAACATAATTAATGTTTTTATTATAAATTAACAAAATAATTAGTAAAACAAAATTAACTTATACTAACTGTTGAAAATGACCGCCCCCAACTGCAATACAAGCTTCTATCCTCCGTCGTATTGACTGGCGAGTCCGTTCTAAAATACCAGGGGTATTTCGAATTGTTTGAAAAGCTGCGATAATACGATTTCTCAGTTCATCGACATTTTCAATGGGAGTCGTATAAACTAATGATTTAAGGTGACCCCAGAGAAAAAAGTCCAAAGAATTTGGACTCTGGAGACAGAGGAGGCCACGGTTGTGGACATCCCCGTCCTATCCACCGATCTGGATACGTATTGTCAAAAAGCTCGCGAGCAACTAAACTAAAATGCGCTGGAGCACCGTCATGCATAAAATACATTTGTAATCTTAATTGCAACGGAACTTCTTCCAGCAATAGTGGTAGCTCCTCTTCAAGAAAATTGCGGTGTACCTCGCCATTTAACCGCATCAGTAAAAAATGTGGACCTATTAAGTGATCTCCAACAATTCCGGGCCACACATTGACAGAGAATTGATGTTGATGACGGACATTCACTAGTTCGTGCGGATTTTCTTCGGCCCATATGTGATTATGAAAATTAATAATCGCATTTCTAGAGAAAGTAGCTTCGTCGGTGAGGAATATTTGAGCCAAATAGTCAGGATTTTGTGCGATTTTATGTTGCATCCATTGACAAAAAGTCACTCTTTGCGGAAAATCTGCCGGCAAAAGTGCCTGCACCCGTTGAATGTGATATGGATACAACAGTTGATCTTTCAATATTCTCCAAACTGTGGCCTGACTAATGTTTAAAGCAAACGCAATTTTTCTGGTGCTTGTAGTATGATGTTCCTCAATTTTCATTTAGTACCATTTCTTCAACTTGTGGAGTTCTCACTGTAGATGGGTGCCCGTTATCAGTCGTCCGTTTTTCAAAATTTCTCGTTTCACTAAGACGTTGGTGAAGACGGGCAAATATTGAATGATGCGGGATGATATTGTTCTTAATAAAGACGTCTAGCAGCACGCGAATTTTCATTGGCAAGACCGTAAACAAAATGAATATTACACATCTCAGCATTCGTGTAATTCATTTTAGAAAACAGAAACTGGCAATAAACTGAATGAATACTCTGACAACTATTGACAAATATTGAAATGACAAATAAACAATTCCCTCCACAACAGAATAGTTTTTGAAGAACCAACTGTGATATTATATCGTGTTAGTCATAGTTCATAATTTATTATTAAACATTCAATAACTTTAAAACCAAACCGTTTTGAACATATACCCATATGAACTTTTATGATCAAAATAACCTCAGGAATCAGCTCTTAAAGTTTGTCGCATAGATTGAGAATCACACTGTATAGGTGCTATTACAACCTCTACATGGAATACTGTAGACCAACTAGATATTTTTCTCAAATGGAATTTTTTCAATCAAAATAACCTCAGGAATCAGCTCTTAAAGTTTGTCGCATAGATTGAGAATCACACTGTATAGGTGCTATTACAATCTCTACATGGAATACTGTAGACCAACTAGATATTTTTCTCAAATGGAATTTTTTGAATTTTGAATGGGGGATAGATAGATGGATAGATACATAATTTTATTTCAAACAGCCACAAAAAATATAAGTGGGTTGAAACAGGTCCAAAAACAAATTACAAATCAAAAAAAAAGTGACATTAACATATACTATTACATATGATTCAAAAAAGGTAGTATTCTTATCAGAAAAAAAAATTAACTAAAAAGCTTATATAAAATATATAAGTACAATTACAATTTACAAATCAAAAAAAGTGACATTAACATATACCTATTACATATTGATTCAAAAAAGGTAGTATTCTTATCAGAAAAAAATTAACTAAAAAGCTTATATAATTACTAAAAGTTAAATATTAAGTGACAATACAATCAGAGGTAAATATACAGTCTATTCACGGGAACATTCTACAATAGCTAACTTTTTTATTTTTAGAGATACAGAGTCGGTTAAATGGAGAAAGTTCATGTACTTTTCCATCTGCATTTCGTGCTATGGCATAAAAAACAAAAAAGGCGCTTGGTTGCTAAGATACGACTAAAACATGTATTTTTTTAAATGGGACACTCGGTATATTTTTACATTTTTGAGTTTCTCTAATCATTGGCTGTAACAAAGTATAAAACGACTTTTCTATAAAATCACGATTACGAGAGTTGTAAAAAAAATCACGCTCAGTTCATTCGAGGTGTTCACCAAACATTCTACAATAGCTAACTTTTTTATTTTTAGAGATACAGAGTCGGTTAAATGGAGAAAGTTCGGGCACTTTTCCAACTGCATTTCGTGCCATGGCATAAAAACCAAAAGAGCGCTTGGTTGCTAAGATACGACTAAAACATGTATTTTTTTTAATGGGACACCCAGTATATTTTTACATTTTTGAGTTTCTCTAGTCATTGGCTATAAGAAATTATAAAACGACTTCTCTGTAAAATAACGATTACGAGAGTTATAAAGAAACTCACGTTCAGTTCATTCGAGGTGTTCACCAAACATTCTACAATGGCCAACTTTTTTGTTTTTAGAGATACAGAGTCGGTTAAACGGAGAAAGTTCGTGTACTTTTCTATTTGCATTTCGTGCTCTGGCATAAAAAACAAAAGAGCGCTTGGTTACTAAGATACGACTTTAGCATGTATTTTTTTTTAAATGGGAAGAACGCTTAATGAATAAATAGCCTTAGCCGCTTAATTTTGATCATTGGATCGGAAATCAAGGCCCGATATTATTGCCGGCTAGGTCACCCGACTTAAATCCCTTGAATCTCTTTTTATGGTGAGCTATTAAAAACACGGTGTATGATACACCATCCGTTGATTTGGAAAATTTAAAAATCAAAATTACACAGTGTATTCGTGATTATAATAAACAAACAGTGCAAAAGGTACATAGTAATCTGGTGCGAAGGGTAAACCTGTGTAGGGAACGTAATGGCAGTTATTTTGAAGTAAAAATTTAAAACATTTTCTTGTTGTCTTTTTACTTTAATATACAATTAGTTTTTGTTTAATATCTAGTTCCCATTTGTTGTAATTAGTATAGTAAATACTGTTTCCGTTATTTATGTGAAAGATTACATCCAA
This sequence comes from Protaetia brevitarsis, assembly GCA_004143645.1. Lineage (NCBI taxonomy): Eukaryota > Metazoa > Arthropoda > Insecta > Coleoptera > Scarabaeidae > Protaetia > Protaetia brevitarsis. The sequence goes on along the minus strand of RXPK01000028.1, from coordinate 2,190,580 downwards.
GTGGCAACACTTAAAACACGATTAATACAAAAGTGTCTATCTAAACCTTCATATGATGGTTTGTAACTTCAAAAAACAAAGAATTTGGGCATTGTAGAATGTTTGGTTAACATCTCGAATGAACTGAGCGTGATTTTCTTTATAACTCTCGTAATCGTGATTTTGTAGAAAAGTCGTTTTATACTTTGTTATAGCCAATGATTAGAGAAACTCAAAAATATAAAAATATACCGGGTATCCCATTTAAAAAAATATACGTTTTAGTCGTATCTTAGCAACCAAGCGCTCTTTTGTTTTTTATACCATAGCACGAAATGCAGATGGAAAAGTATGCGAACTTTCTCCATTTAACCGACTCTGTATCTCTAAAAATAAAAAAGTTAGCTATTGTAGAATGTTTGGTGAACACCTCAAATGAACTGAGCATGATTTTCTTTATAACTCTCGTAATTGTGATTTTACAGAAAAGTCATTTTATACTTTGTTATAGCCAATGATTAGACAAACTCAAAAATGTAAAAATATACCGAGTGTCCCATTTAAAAAAATACATGCTAAGTCGTACTTAGCACAAGCGCTCTTTTGTTTTTTATGCATAGCGAATGCAGATCGGAAAAGTAATGAACTTGCTCCATTAACCGACTCCTGTATCTCTCAAACAATTAAAAAAGGTAGCGCTATTTTGTAGAATGTTTCCCGTGACACACTGTATTTCTTAGCACCACAAACTCAGCAACTACATTCTAAGTAATCCCAAATTCATAAGGTTCCAGATTAATAGCAAATTGAAGATTTCTTTCTTGAATAATTTCAAATTATTTAATATTTTTAATTCGTTGGGAAGTTTATTGAAAAACTTTACTTGAGTAAGTATAAAGTTTTACTTTTTCAAAATAAAGACATGCTGTCAAAGGGTAATAAAATTTGTTTGAAATCTGGTATTGACAATAGACTGGCAGAAATGTTCGTGTATTCTTTTATAATTGAAATTAAAATTAGCACTCGTAAATATACAGCGCACAAACTGTCAGTAACCTAATTAGTTTTAAATTTTCCACAACACGATCCCTAAAGGAAGGCCAAAAATTAACGTAAACATTGTTTTTGAATTCCGAAAAACTCTATAATACCTGAAGGTTGCCCATAACAGATGGACATTTCAGTCTGATATAAACTCCATAGTTATAGTAATTAAAACGATTTTTTTCAACATTTACTTAGAATTCCTATGCAATAACTGAGTTATTAATCTTTTTACAATATGTCCAGATGGAGCTCAATTTAAGTTTTCCATCATGAGAGACCAGAAAGTACTGACTTAGAAAGAATTGTTATACATTTTGAAACTGTCAAATCCTGTATTAAATTTTTTTTATGAATATTATATTCAGCTTGGCAGTGTAAGTATTGACATGTTCAAAACTCCATTGTCTATTCCATGCAATATTTTTCTGCGATTTTTAAGTATCAAATTTTTGATGTTATAGTAAGCATTATCGTCCATAATTATATGCGTATCATAGTATTTAATCAATATGTGGCACAGTCAAATGAATTAGATTATATAATATAGGACCTAATACGCTAACCGTGGCAAACCTCTTTCAACTCATTTTGGAAAGGACTTGACTATTTCCCCTAAGTTTACTTTACAATTGTTTCTACCCTTCAAGTAGAGTCCATCCATTTAAAGTTGTGTCTCTTACACATAGCTTTTAATTTAAGTAATAACTATCATCGATTAAGCAATCATACGATAGAGAAAGGAAATGAATAATTAAAATTCCCAGTTAGTTTTTTTTTTTAGTTGATATAATCTATTGAACGTTTTGTAAAATTAAATCTCTAACATTACGCGAACAAAAAATAAATTGGATTGAACTTCACAATTAACCTTTAACAACAGTTAGTATCAAGAAGTAACTGATGGCAACAGTTTTGATGTAACGTTTGGTGAACATTGCTTTAAAACGAAGCTCGCTGAACAATTTAATAACAGTTCCGATCATTACAAAGCATTCTCAGGCGCTCATTCAGAATGGCACAATAGAAAATGAGGAACGTACAGCGTTATTATTCTTTGACGCACAAATATAAATTTCCTTTTCTGCGAGGGACTCCAAAGGAACCCTGGTCACGTCGACAAAAACAAGTAGAACAAACTTACAAACTCATTATTCTGCAATTCACCCCCAGCACGCCTTGATCAAGCATCTTGTAATTCCGTTTGTGTCAAAGTGTCATTTGATATCCGAGCGCTCGCCATAAAAAGGCCACATTTAGCAAACAGTGTGTAACCGACGGCGACAGTGCGAAATCGCAAATTCATATACTTAGAGGCGTACACGAAGATACGTCAATCTTTCAATACGAAGAACCGTCTAATTTAATTAGATAGCGCAATGAAGTAACAAGTCGACACAACGCGGCGCTCTGTCGAGAGCCTTATTTATCACGGGAGCCACGTGACAGTGCATTTACAGTTTGCGACGTTATGGTCGACTGGATACCAATTTCGTGTTTCCATTTCTTCGCAGAACTGAACAACGTCAAAAAGCGGATATACGGTTATCTCGAGTGTACACGTGACAGTCGCCTTTACCGCCATCTGGTTTATACGTATTATTCACTCATTTTTTCGAACGTGTTAACGATAACAATGCGCTTTATATGTGAAAGTAATAGGGACGTTTACGCTACTCAAAGCTTATGTTTGGGGAGGGTCCTGTTCATTGAATAGATCATCATGCAAAAATTGCTGGAAAACCACTCGGTTTACCTTGGTGATTTGATCTACGATGAAATACGTATTTCGGGTATATTTATACTCTTCAAGTTTATGTGGCGTTTTGCTACCGGATTTTTCATCTTGAGCATAATGCTTAAAGTTTATCTACAGAAACGGCTCAAATGCGACATTTTTGATATCCTGAAACCAATCCTAACATACGGGGTATCGTAGGAAAAAGTCTTGTTAAATTGTTAATTATTTAGTAATGGCATTTTTATAGTTCGCTGTAGGAAATATGAATTGGATAATACTTTTTCTATAAATGTCTATTATTATTAGTATGAATGAGCACTTTGTGGTACTTTGCCGATAACAGTCTTCTTCTTCTTCTTCTTTAAGTTAGGTGGGCACCTATAACCGCACTTGATTGTATTATTGAATCTCTTATACTCGAGCGTTTGGTGTCCCTATAAGCCAGTATCTGCCCAGTGGGAATGAGAACTTCGAGGGTCCAATAATCCTCCCGAATAATCTGCTGAGTAATTTCAATTGCCACAGTGCAATTACATATAAACTAGTTCCCCTGTGTTCGCATCTTCTGACAGTTCTCTTAATCGATCTGTGTGTATAGATCTTTTTCAAGGGCATTGTCCAGTTACCGACCCAGTAGATGGTTAGCTTCTTTCTTGGCTGTCCTCTGAGTTAGGTTAATCAGAGAATCTAGCATCCCCTACTACTTTTTACACTGGTGCGTGGTATTTTTATGTCAGGTTGGTAGTGCATCCCGTGTTGACTTTTCACAATTTATGAAATTATAGAGAACTCGAACCTGGTAAAAATAGAGGCCTAACAATTGTTTTATCTTCATCCTTTTAATACTTTTAAAGAGTGGTGTGTCCGGCCCTTAGCTCTTGACCGCCGAATAACAAATAAGATTGCAATATATAAAGATAAAGTTCTGATTTTAGTTTCGCTGTTACGATACTCCTAAAACCTTCAAAGTACTGTGCAACTTGTCTATATCTTCGCTTGTTTAACTACACAGATAAAATACGGAGTTAAATCTAACACGCTTTAAACTTCTCCGTTTCCCTCGGACCACCGTTCAACGGAGCCGTCAATTCGATTAAATGTTGCTACTAAACGATGAAACAGAATAATTGCTTTCCTAGGAAAAACTCTTTAACCGAGGCAACATAATCCATAAGGACAATTTGTCTCTATCAGCATTTACTATTTTTGCAATAATGTAAATTCCGAAAGAGTAATTTAACCCTACTGGTGTTATAAATGAATACCATGTTGTTTCCCCCATAGGATGCAATATTATCGTTCAACAAAATTATCTCCGTGCTATAAGTAACTCACTTGGAATATTCACCCGAATAACCACGGACTAAATAAACCACGTGAATACAATTTTCTCCGCCAGAGAAAAATTGCTCCTTTGATCAAATTATTTCCGGTACGGAAACATTTAACTCCGTTCGGAATGTAATTTCATCCTTGACACATGAATTTATTTCCGTTAAGAGGACCTGCACAGGATTCGAGCGGATATATGGAAAGAAAGAATATCTCTCTATGAAAAGTTTAACTTTATATTTAATTTCCATACTCATAGTAAGCTAAGTTTAACATCATATGAAGTTATAGAGGGCGTTCATGTGCAAGAACCATTGCGAGTCTTTATCATTAAAATGCATCAAAATGTCGTCGAACTCAAGTTCTTAATATTTGGATATATTTCTAATGATTCTAGGATACACACTAGCACCTCCTCTTCTGTGTCACAGTGCGCCGTCATCGAATTGCTTAATTACCATAATATATCCTCTTCGAAGTTGGTACCGACCGGGGTTGAACACGACACAGTTGAACACAACGGATTCATAAGACAAACGGCTTTATTCAGGAGTAACACCTAGAATGTAGGGGGTCATTAAGATGTACCAAGTAGATTGAAAATTAATAAGGATGCACAGTTCTTCCTGCTTACTAACATGCCTGGTAATGTTTGCTCCCATAACTCTTACATCTTTAGGTTTTCGTACTTTACTCTGATGTATTTTATAAATTTCAGGTACAGTGCATTATCCGCATAAAATGACCACGTTCCAGACTAGTTTGCACACCGCTGGACTAATATCGCTTATAAATGCGCACGCCCAAGCAAACTGCAATTTTCAAATGGTTAGGGAAACAGTACGATTGGAGAACAATGTCCCATCGGAGGTATCCTTTCCCTTCGGATTGAGGATTAAAGAAAAAATCTGTTAAGCAAACAAATATCAACCCTGAAGAGAAAAAAATGTTGTTAGGGATATTTGTTACAATTTGGACGAAGTAGTAGTGTAACGGAAGAAAACGAGATATTCTTCCTTAAATCTGTTAAAGCGGAGTAATTCACTCTCCGTTGTTGAGATTGGTAAAAAACGAGGGAAATATTTCTGTTTCACTACGGCACTCCTTTTGGAACAAATATTTCAAAAAGGAGACCCGTTTTCACCATCAAATTTAACCTGTGTGGTATTACAATGTACTACTTAAACTGCCCTCCTGCATATGCCTTGCTGACGTTAAAGAACTAGTTGACACAACACATTCCCATTTTAAAACACATAGGTATGGTAAAAACTGAATTTTTACAGATTCTTTTTTATTAGGTTACCGCAGCAACAAGTTTATACTTAGGTAGGTTTTCTTGTGTAAGTAAAAATATACAGTGTGCTCGCCTACTTTTATATTTTTTTATATACCAAATTTTGTTATGTGCAGTTTTATACGGTCTGTCTTATTACTACCCAAGGAATTGTTAGTAATAATCGACAAGCAAGTTATATGGATGTTCGCCATTTGTCCTAGTGTCTTATATTTCCCAAAACACCTAGTTTGGGGTAAAAGTACAGACAAGTATTATTTTGTTTCTCCCTTATAGGTAGACTTAAGTAGGAGATGGACTATTTATGGTGAAAAGACTAGATCACCTGCGTAGAATCCATTTTTAACTGTTAACTAACATTTTTATCAGTGTAATAATAACTTAAAAATTATCATAATTACACCACAAGACCCCATATGCTTTTGCATGGAATTGCGCGTGACATAAGAATTGTGTCATAAACGTGGAAATATAGAAATTCCTTGCATCAATAAAAATTCCATTTTAAATAATAAATAAACGAAAATTAATGCGAAATGGGAAAAATTGTACAAAAAACGGTGTTAACAAGGACTGTTTTAATACCCATAACTTTTTTATTTACAAATACCTATTTTGTTAATAAAATTGGTCTTGTGTTATTTACTATAAATTGCAATATGAACTCGTATATTTTTGCAGAAAATATTACAACTCAATCCAAAAATTTTAAATGGAACATCATCTATATTTTACCAAAATAGAATTTTATGTAAGTTCTGTGCCCGAAAACATATGATGTTTCAGTTTTCATTTCCTTGCTTACCAAAACATTGAATTTCTGCTTTCCAATATGACTTGTCGCCAACACGCTAAATAGCTTCTACCTTCCTAATAGTTGGCATAGCACCAAGAAACTGCAAATCGCACCTCCTCTTCAAAAGTGACACACCTTAAAGAGGGACCAACGCAACGTTTACTTACAAAGAAATATCTTCTAAGTCATATTTTACCTGTATAGAGAGAAACGTATTAAAAGACCTTTTCGCATTATTTTCAATTGTCCGAAAATATACTATTTTCCTGCCTAGCAGCAATAAAGCCCTTGAAAGTTAGCAACACTAGATTCATTTTCATAGATGACAGAATTTTTATTACAATTTCTTAAATAATGCATATTAATACCTACAGGAGGATTTTGTGTGCAATAGACTGTCGGCAAGCTGTTGCATAACATTTTAGTAATATTAGCTGGTATCTGTATTGCGTTTACTATTGATAAAAATATGTCAAGTTACGAAAAAATTACCGAAAAAACATTGATTCTCGGAGACGTCAAAATACAAAGGGAGTATAATAGGTATTGCTAACCCACAGTGTTAACTCTCTGATATCTGTTTTTATTATTATTATTAATAACAAAATTTAGATTTGTCGGCAAAAAAAAGTAGGCCAGAAATTCTATTGCGATGTATTTGCACTTGTGGATATAAACTGTTCACATACTCACAAAAAACGCACAAAACTCGCAAAAGAGTTTCTGGCCATGTGATACACAATGTTTTTTGGGCAGACAAATCTTAATTTTCAATTGAAAATAGAAAAGAGATTTTGACACTAGGGAGTTGACAGTACAAGTTGGCACACATGTCACATACCTTAGTATTTTGACCTTTCCGAGGTAAATCTCTTTCTGTAATATTCTTTCTAGTTTAATATCTATTTATCAATAATAAATGCAATGACAATTTATTACACGTCTGTCATGCGGAATCTAGTGTGGCCAACCTTTAATGACATTTTTACCTGTCTAGGCAGGAAAACTGTAGTTTTCTCTTAAAACGTGGATTTTCTTTTTACATGGCACTTTATGTGAATGATTCACAATGAATTCAATGAATTCGAATTATAAGTTATTCCTCTTACTTCAAAAGAAATACATTTTGAACACTTATGTAGGGTTTCTTTTGACACAAATCTCAATTCAGCTCACCTCACTTGCCACGACTGTGCTGTCAAAATAACCTCGTCAAAGTTTTGATCCAAGAAAGGTAAGCTTTTAATTAATTTAAATATTGTTTTACGGATATCTAAAACAGAGATTTTCTTGACAGAAGGCAAACTTATTTGACAAAAGTATATATTTTGTTTTGCTTGTATAAATAAAGAAGTTACGCGCAGAGATGCTGGGACACACAGTATAGTTACTTTTAATCATTATTATCCAATCTGAAATTTTTAGTTTCTTTGCTCAATTGCTTCCATTAACAGTAACAAGTTAACTGTGTTAAGAAAATTTGTCACTGTTAATGTATATCATTCCTTGCAAGGGCACCGTGTTTTTGGTAGTACGTAAAGCTTTATTTTAAAACATCTTTAGATAGAAACTCCTAAGCCTGTACAATTTATTTAAAAGCAAAAACACAGAATCCACACAGAAATATAAACACGGCAACTTTGATTTAATTGCACGTAAACTACACTCGGGAGATACGCAGAAAATCGATTTATTTCTTTAAATGTCTCCTTGCAACCGTAGTATTTAAAATAAAAGGCGGACCCAACCGAGACGAACACGGCAAAGAGATTCCCTGTTTGTCTTTTCGGTATATTAAGCAATTCCGAGAAAGAATGGGTAGTTGGATTCACCTTAAATTATGAACGCCGAAAAGCGTAACAAACAGGAGCAAATTACTTCGCTTTTTAAAGTAAATGAACGACGTTTCCTGAACGTTACGAATATTAAACAGAAAGCGGAAAAAAAGAGATAGAGGCACAAGTCCATTTCATTATCAAACGGAAGGGAAAACCTTTTTAGTTCCGTTATGTGGTCCTCTGTCGTTTTGGCTTTCATCATTTCAACGATTCGTTCCGAACTAATTGAATTGGGGTAACTAATTTATTTCGAAATTGTTTTAAAATTAAGTAAATGGAGAAAAAAGTATCCTTTTCTGTTTTATAAATGGATGTTTTCATTTTGTTGTTTTAATAATATGTCGGTAGCGATTTGCGATACCAATAAACATGATGAATGAAGGATTTTTGCATAAATAAGAGATACTCAATCATGTTGGTTACTTTTAATGTCATATAATTGCTTGTACAACGTTGTGCAAAGTTGTGTATCCTGCCGGAATTCCTCAATAATACCTAATTTTCATACAGAAATGTCTTTGATTTTAATGTGAGAAATGCTTTTTTCAAAAAAAAAAATAATAATAATAATAATAACAATAAGATCCAAAAAGATTCGTACACCATTGAACTATAATCCATTTGATGTGGTTGTCTGTTATTTCTTTTTTTAAATTGTTAGCCATATTTCACTTATCTATAGCGGATGGAATTTAATTGGAATTTTTTATATTTGTTTGTTTTTGTGATCATTAACCGATCTCAAGGTGTGATTGTAGTTTCAATTACAGATTTGTTTTTTTAAAGTCAAGCTGACATACAGTTGACACAGAAGGAAATTGTAGAGCAATACTGGATTTTATCAAAGTAGGCCGATCATTCTGAAAATATGCATAAGTTGCTATAACATTTTATTCTGAACAACTTTTCTTAATAACACTTTGGCGTACTAGGTCGTTTACCTAAAACTAAAATAGTGTTTGCTCAACTGTAAAGCCATACTTGATATATACTAGGTGAGTTTTTTTGTCTGGAGACAACGGAATATGCTCTAAACCTGCATCAAATCAAAAAAGATCTTAATGAGATTTGTTATAATGTAGGGGACTCACTGAATGGTGTCGAGCTCGATCCCCCACCTCACACCCCTAGAGTGGGAGAGGGGGCAACTTTGAAATCTTAAATGGGAACCCCCATTTTGTATTGCAGATTCGGATTCTACGCCATCAAGTATCTAATTTTTGTTTGAAACTTTTTTTCGATTCCTAACAGATTGCAAATCGCAAAAAAAAAACATGATTGTGAAGTCTAGAAAAAATACACAAAAAGAGAGCAACTGATTTTGTGTTTCTTTATTTTAACTAAACTAACATTTCAGCTATAATCGTAATTTTCATGATTTTTTCATGTACTTAATCTGTTAACTTCTCCTAGACCCTCCACAACT
>RXPK01000028.1:2127009-2179121 GCA_004143645.1 Protaetia brevitarsis | reverse complement strand
AAAAAGTGGTGGGACAATGCTTTTTAATTTCCTCAGTTTCTTCAAAAATAAAATATTTTTATTATGTTTTAAGTATGAAATTAATTCGTTTACACTAATCTAATAAGAAATCGTAAGGAGATCTGGTATTGAATAACGGCGAAGAAGAAAAAATCGTGTGAAAGTCCATATGATCCTACGTTGTATATATGTATGTGTAAGAAAATTGAAAAATATTCACTTCATTGGAGAAGTTGAGGAAACGCTTTTGTAAAACAGTGGCATCCTTTAAATTTATGTTTTTATGCCCATCATGAAGTGTACACTTTATTCAAGATGCGCACAGAATTTTAAAAAATGAAATTTTGTTAATATGATTGAATCCATGCGATAGCCTATGTTAATTGCATTTTTATAATATAATAATACGAAATTTCGTTAAATATAATTGAAAAAAAACTGAAAGATGTTACATTCCAGTTATGTATCTCCCTGCGTTAGTCTAAATTATTTCGCTTTATAAAAATCACTCACAATTGAAAGGAATTCGCTTATAAAAGTATTTATTTTTCCCATAGCTACAAGTTGTACTGTACAAATAAAAATAAAACTGCGTCTATACAAATATTTTATAGTAAAGAAATAATAATAGTGTAGTTATACATATCAGAAAATAATATAAATACAGAAATTGCTAAATTCAAGAATAGGTACTTAATTACGGGCAAGCAATGATCAAGTTATTTAATGATCATCAATAATCGAATGATGTCTTGTCCATCATTCAATTATGTCCACCACTACCTTTTTATCAGTTATCTCCTCTGTCTATGTGTTCCATCTCCTCCAGCAATTAATTCTCTAATATTTTATTTTCACCCTTACGACAAACCATGTCTCTCCAAAGTACTAAATTGAATTTAAAAAAGTCATTGTGCAATTGTCATTTGCACAATATTCCTCGTGATATAAATTATTGTATCTTCTCCAGAGGAAAATATCCTAGATAAAATTGAGAAAAAATATGAGATGAGCTCAGCCTTTTTGAGGATCGTAGTGTAGTATTGGCTATATGGATCTTGAATGACTACAAATTTACATGGAATATATATTTTTCTTTGCAAACTCTTAAAAGATGCGATTTTTAGGTTATGTCACTGTACAAAACACGTCAATATCACGAAAAGATTGACCTTTTCTAGCAATAATAGCTATAATAATAATTGTGGCAACTAACTTATTTTGTTGAAATAATTAACACCTTTCTATGTATTATTTTTGACAAAAATGTATGCGTTTGTACTCGCAATAAATGCCTTTTAGATTAGACTTACACAACAGTGCGATCCTCAGAGCGGCTGGGCTCATTTCAATTTTTTCCTAGAATTATTTCATTTCGGTAACAGAGATATATATAACCAACATGGACTTTTGCCACGTATTCTTATCAACCTGTTGATTCTCATCAATATATCCTACAACAGTGCTTTTTCAATAAAACAAATAAATAATCTAATAAATAGGCAAGCACAGATAAGTCTCGAGCACTCTCAATTCTCCTGACCAAAAAAAAAACAAAATAATTTTACTCTGATACTCTGATTTCATTCACGCTCGTTTATGTTATGTTTATGTTCAAAAATGACATACGAACTTCATATACCTTGCATTCATCGGCAATTCCCGAAAATTTCCTACTTTTTAGGCGGCAAATACAAATTTATTAACTTTTTTTTAATAAATTGAAATAAGTTTAACGATACAAAAAACAACATACAAAAAAGAAGCAATGAAAATGAAGTTTTTTTTTTAATTTCTATTTATTCAATAATAATAATAGTAATATTTCATGTAATAATTCCCTCTAAAACAAAACTTTTTTCCTCTATCTTCCCTCTAAAAAGGGAATTTCTCTCACATAACACAAAATGACTAAAAATAGCACCCGACCTCGTGATTCACTCGACTTGACCACGTGATACATCCCATGTTTTTACACAAATATGCGAATGTATATATTATTTTTCGCCCAAACAATTTTGAAACAGCCCACGTCATCTACATTTTAAAAGCTTGTTAATCTCGCAGCTCTTTGACAGAAACGAATTTTTTTATGTTTGTACGCCCCCTTAAAATAAATGCATTATTCGCTCACGAAGAAATTTTAGGAGACATGAATTTTGTATTTCAGTGTACAATAAAAAAAAACCAAAAAAAAAATATCCTAACATTGTAATTAATTACACGATAATTACATACGAACATTGAATTTGCATTCGCTCCCTCACAACCCCTGCATTACCTCCATTAACTTGGGAGAAAGTTGTATTCCTTCCCACGTGTACTTACAAATATATTACAACCACTCGGTGCAGCATTAATTCGTAATTAAACCAGAGAACTACCATAATGCTTGAGATATAATACATAACTCGTGCGCTATCGATTGAGTTGGATCTATACACAGACGTCATAAATTAGCATAAATCGTTCCGCTCTTGTAACAAGACCACATTGTTAAATTGTCTACCGCGTAATTAATGGTTTAATAATGAATATCCATGCATCCGTTACAGTCGATATTTTACATATGCTACGCTGTTGGCAATTTAATGGAATTAATTTCGTCGCTCTAGTAAAATATATGTTCGTGGCCTCTTTTCGTTAACGGTCAGAGTGGCCAAATGGCGCCAGATATTAGAGTAGTAGTAGTAATTATTGGTAACTTTTTTATGACGAAGACAGCGACTTTTTGTGTGGGAAATGTCGAAATCGTTTTGCATATAGGGAAAAGAGGAAATAATAAAGCTGTCAAAACGAAATAGAATATTTTGTTGTCTCCTAAATCTTTTAATAATACTATCAGGACATGCACAGAAAATCACATCTTGTTTGACACGATACATTATACAAATTCATTTTAAAAGCGAACATAAATAACAAAGTACTAAAATAAAAATAAAATCTCACTTTATTACTTATTATGTACTTATAATATTAATCATTTCCCAGTAAAAATATCCAAACAAAAAATTAAATTAAAAATAATATAAATACCCTTGCAAACCAGCATCATCCACAGAATCAAACTTCGATTACCCAAGGAAGGCAAATAAATAAAGCACGACTTGCTTGATGTCAAGTAATAGATGTCGCTATGTGGAAGTGGCCAAAATACTAACTCAAAAGATTAAAATTTCATAGTCAACACGAATAAAAAATAGGTAATTTGTCTTGGTAAAAATCACTTTTTTTTTTGTAAATGAGAAGTTTAAGGGAAATTTTAAAATTAAAATTTTTCCATAATACATGTATTTTATTCATTGTAGTTCTAAAAAATGGAGTATGTATTGTAAAATTAAGAAGAATAACAAGTCCTTTCTGTAATATTCTTGTGATATATCTTCGGGAGAGGGTACGAAAATGATGTGCACTCTTTGACTGTTTCACATATACTGTATTGCACACTGCTCAATGTATAGTAAAAACTGTACATATACAAAAACTAAGACTAAAACTTATACGTATACCTTATACCTTACACTTTCCATTCAATATTTACTATTATATAGTACTACTAGTTTCGGCTTTCTGCCATCTTCAAGTACTCTACAATACATCAAATGCAAAAATTAATATCATCTTTTTTTCAATAACAGTTTTACCACGTTTTATAACATCTGTCTTACTAACACCATACTTACGTTTCCCCATGTCTTTAATTGATGAAAAGCTTTGAATCATTGATATGGTTTGTTACTGTTTACCGCACGTACACTGTAAAAAATTACAGTAATTTTACCATGGTAAATCAGGAATATTACATGTAATAATAATAATGATAATATGTCTTTATTTTCTTTTCCCGCAACATAACACGTATTAATAACAAAAAAAAAACATAAAGAAAAACCAGAATAGGAGAAAAGAAAATCTTAAGGGGCAGTTCAGTTGAGCAGCACATTGTCTGCTCCCTGCTCTTCCACTAAACCCTTATATTCCTAATCATACCAAAAAACAAATCAATTTGCCTATAATCTAACTTAAGCTAATATTTCACAAAAAATGAAGAAATAAATAAAAATAACAAACATTACATGACTTACTTAACTAAATATATGTCACAAATAGAATGTAGAGAGAGAGAGAAAAAAATACCCAAAAAAATGCAATCTCTATTGACGCGCCAGCAAATAAGAATAAATAGCACATCTGAAACTGGCTAAATTTTTTGTCTTAAAACTATCAGGAAGGGGATTGTAAAGTGCGTAGATATTATATGAAAAAGACCTAGTAAAGAGGGCTGTTCGGTGAAAACGTGGGGTTATTAGGTTTTTATTCCTGATGTTAATATTATGTACATCACATTGGTACCTAATTTTATTATTAGATATGGGGGGGCCACGGTTGGTTAGTACTCCATGAAATAGAAGTAGAGAATGAAAGATCGTCCGATTCCGCATGTTAAAGGCATATTTTGAATATGCCTTTCCACGTCCACTTCTCTACCAAACAACATAGCTTTAGTCTTAGTAGGATTGAGAACCAACGAATGATTAACTGAAAAACGGTAAATAGCATCTAAGTCTTGGGTAATCCTACTAACGGCAAGTTGTATGTCACTAGTTGGAAATGACAAGTAAAATTGTGTGTCATCTGCATACATCTGTATATTACAAAACCGAACACAATCAGGCAAAAAGCAAGTATAGACAGAAAATAATAGGGGTCCCAGGATAGAGCCTTGAGCAACCCCTCGATAATTAAGAAACGGAGAAGTATAGTTTACTAGGCGAACAACCTGATAGCGGTCACTCAAATATGAACGCAACATTCGCACCACCACGTCATTACATCCTAAATAGTGAAGAAGAGAGAGCAAAACATTATGGTCAATAGTATCAAAAGCTTTGCTATAGTCCAACATAAACTAAGATGACTCCGATCCCTAGCCTCGATAATATCATCAGTCACTCTCAACGTTGATAACTAATAACGTTGTGAATTTACCACAATAAATCATGTAAATTTTGTTTTACATGTTTTTTCTAGGATATTTAACATAGAAAAAGAAATTTCGGTAAAATTTATAGCTTTCTCATGTAAGTTTAAGATGTAACAAAAATTAAAAAGGAAAATACAGGAAAAAACATGTACAATTTTGTATTTACTCTCAAAATTTATTTAAAAGTGTAAAATTGACATTTTTTTTGGGGTATTTAGTGCACTTTAAAAGTAATTTTACTAGTGAACTATTAATTTTGCTGTAAAAATATGAGGATCTTTTATATTTATTTGTTTTTACTTGAATTTTCGGGTAAAACTATAGATATCATGGAAAATACGAAATTCATACACCGCAATGTGATTGGTTATTGGATTATTTATCTGTGCGCGTAGGTAATTCTATTCGTCTGTCGAACTTATTATTGGCTCAATGATATCATGTACGTCACAAACAATCGTAGGTTTTGCGTAAGCGTGTTCATTCTCGATCCCTGATTGAGCGATTCAGTATGACCTATTAGGTGCTATAAAAGAATTAGGTAAGTTGCTTGCTCTCTTTACAAAAATGCATATGAAAATTACTTCAGTGTTCGGTAAATATAGAGTTCATATAAATATTACATACGAATTTTACAGTACAATCTTTGAAAAACACATCAGCATGTGAAATTTACTAGATGGTAGAAATTTTACCTTATGAAGCAAACTTACCTGTAAAATTGTAGGCAACTTTGTTACCAACGATTTTATATGTAATTTTACTGCAACTTTTTTTACAGTGTAGTGAAACTAATGATGGGATTCGATGCATATTTGCATTGTATATCTGTAAGATTATGTGTAAGACTGTAAGCAGGTGAAATGGATGCTTGCAGACTTCCAGATAACCTTACAGACGCTACAGATATACACAGAATCTCACCTCATCTATTACATTTGGTATACGCGCACTGACATTTCTCAATTTTTCGATGTAGTTTTCAACATTTTGGTTTATCTGTCTGCTGGCGTTCAAAAGCTCTGCATTTATAGAATTATTATGAATTTATTGAATTAATTTATTTCAATTTAAAATTTTCTAACAAGAACATCACTAGGCAGACATATAGATCACGAAACTTATCGACAAGGTTCGCTCTCAAAGAAAGAAAAAAAAAAACCTAAGATTACAATAGAATATCTCGAAACATCGCAACCTAAGAGAATTAAAATTAGTTCCAACGAACCTAATCTAAGACCGCAGCGAACAATACGTCAGATAGAATTCTATTCGCCGTACCATTCCTTAAATCCTCTTAGATTGTGTTTTGGACCTTACTGCCGAATAAACTTCTATTATCTCCCTCTGCATCGCCTTATTTCGCCGCGTTTATCTTCGTCTTCTCAAAATCGGCGCCCGGGATTATTAGGAGGCAAGCTGGTCCCCTCGGCGAATGGACTGCCGGATTTAAACTTTTATTTTGTTTTATAACGCCTTTACGTATGGCATAAAGTTAGCGGTTTACGTTTTTTAGCGCATTTTTTACGACTGTTGCTGGGTGCCGGGTTTTGTCGTCGCTCGGTTTCTTTGGGTTAGTGTTATACGGTTGACTCGCGGCGTTTTCCGTTTGTACCTCAAAGGCGACGCTTTTCACGGCGAGCTTTTCCGCGATCGTCCTTTTAGATTGCGCAGTCGGAATGGAACGGGTACGTAAAAATTCTCGAGGTTTAAAATCTACGTCTCTTTATCTCGAATGCGTCCATTGTGGTTGCAATTCCATTCGTAATTCCGAGCAGTAAATATTCTGCTTTTAGAGTTCTATATATCCCTAAGTAAATTGCTGCTTTTTGTTTATATATTTTTATATTACATAAGCATTTATGTAGATGAGAATTTTTAAAAGGTATTAAAAATTCTGTAAAATTATACAAGCAAATTATTTAGTTCAGTATGGTCTTAACACAACCCGGTGCCTCCACCAAATGTCACAATCCTTAGCCTCGAGGGTTGGGGGTTTGAGCTACTCGCTCCTTTAATATATAAATTATATTATATTAAATTTCCATGTAGTGGAACTTTGCGTGACAATATAGTTCAACTTTATAAATGTTGGATTGGTTCAATTGAGGAGCTTGCGTGCAAAATGGCCCAAACTCTTTCGATAAACCTTTTCTAAAACTTTGACATCTAATACTCTCCATTGATGTTCATGTAATGTTTTGACTACACCTACTTTGGAATACAATCGAACATATTTATCTCTGGATAGTATTTCGGGATTCTTGCGCAAAAACTTTTCTACCCTACCAAACACTCTATCAGCTGCCATGAAGCTGTGTCCTCGAACTGGAAATATTAACTCCATTTGGGATATATGTTTAGGAGCTTTATTTTTTAACCAGTACATTAAAGTATGTACTATATGGCTGTTTTTATTTTGACCGGGGCATCCATCGCAGAACAGACGAAGATGGTGAATCCCTTCAAAGTCTAGATCATCTAAATGATCTAACAGTGCCGATCCTACTTCCGTCGACCCTCTTCCTGCCATATCTTCAGTCCAAACATAAAATACTGGCTTTCTGGAATCCATTGCCACACAACAAAAGGCATATAAGCTTATCTGATGCGCATAAGATGCATCGCCGATTGGTGTTCGAGGTAGAGGTTGCACCTGTTGTAGGTCAAAGCAGAAACTCAAACAACCTGCTACATTTTCTTTTACAAATTCATAGAATGCCTTAGCTCGTTTATTGTGTAGTTGATATTGTAATACCAGCTGTCTTCTTTTGAGGATATCTTTCTCTATTTTTATTTGCTGTTTTAGTCGAGTGCATATTGAGCAGGTATCTGCTGCGGGTGAAGAAAATCCTACATTACATTCATTTATAAATACAGTTCGGAACATATAATATGTAACACGATCTTTAGTTTCATTTTGTCTGTTGTACATTTTATGCAATCGGGAGACAGAAAGATTTGCAGACAGATATATCCTATTGGATTTTGCCCTACTATAATGGCTTTCTCTACCGCGAAGTTTCATTATAAATTCCCGTACTTTGCTCTTCTTATCTTTACTCTTGTGTGAAATGCAGTCACCACCTCTCTTTTCCTTAGGAACTCCACCTTCATTTAAAACTTTTGCAACCGTATGAAGTCTGTGTTTTGTTACACTCAGTGCATTCAGGAAAAAAAGTTGGCATACGCGCACTGCACTACTATTGCTTACCTTAATGAAATAACTTACGGCAAAATTTCGATTCTTTGTTTCTTTGCTATCTCTTTTTCTACTTATTGGTGCAACAGATAACATATAGCACAGCTTATTGTCTTGTGTAATTTTGTCCGGGTCAGAATAAAAATTAGTCCTTAGGTTATGAATATCTCTAACTTTAACTTGCAAGCACTGATATGTGTTGCCATTGTGTTTGCACACTCTTTTAAAGCGCTTTAATTCAGGGTCCGGATTTCGTATCTGTAATACAAAATAATCAGTAATCCACAAAATATCGTTAACATCAGCTACTCATACATTTCCGCCTTCTTCCTCGCTCGTTGTGTAATATTTCTTTTTTTAACCCTACTACCTGCGTTTCCATTTCCCACGCTAACACTGAAGTCCAATTCGCTCATTGTTTAAGCTAATTACAACTAAGTTCAAAGTAAACAGTTAAAACACGTGCAACGCCAATCCAACAAAATGAGGTTATAATGCTGTAACTTAACTAATTTCAGAAACCAACCATTTTATATCACTGTGGTCACCGAACAGAATAGTATAAAACATAAACCAGCATTTTAAATTAACGCCAACAGATATTGCTGTACAAATTTAAATCATGGATTTATCTGGGTTTGCTCCAAAAGATGAATTTGTCCGCTTTTGTTCGCAAAGCTGAACTTTAAATGCAATTTAGATACATTTTTAACCGGTTTTACTTACAAAGACCTAGAAAAATGAATAGAGCAGATGAAAATATACGATTAAACATGTATAACTCAATTCGTCAAAATATGGATTATGCCGGTTTTGCAGGGCAAGCTCCTCAATTACTTTATATGTTAACTCAAACAAATTTGCAAAGATTGCAAAGGTTTGTAACAGAGACATTAACAAATTAATGTGTTTCTGTTAATAACTGTAATAATTAAGAGGAATTTTTACCAAGAAAAATGTTCTCCTCACTCAGGATTCGAACTTATACATTTGTTTACTGGACGAACGCTCTACCAATTAAGCTAGAGAGGAGTATATAGATTTGAGCGATAAATTGACGATATTTAAGAAGGACGTCTGTCTGCCAAGGTCTTGGACATATCTCAAAATTTACGAATTGCTATTTCTTAAGCAAAAAAGCCAATGTTAAGACGGGTATCGGCCTGTCGACATAGCAGTAACAATTATATGCCATCAACTGACAACATCCCTCGAGATTTACGTATTGTCGCTGATGAAATCAACATACAAACCTTCAAACTAATAAAATCTCGTTTACTTTAGAGATATCGCGAAAATTAAGAAAATAATTGGTATAAAAAGCGATCATATTATTTTGTTACTTCTAGTTTATTAATTTAACAAACCCATTAATTTCACTTAAACAATAAGTACTCTTCAATTACCAAAGCGAATATTATTACAAAATAAATAATTCCTTTAAGAAAACCGTAGTTGATATATCCAAACAAATAAATATTTTTTTTGCTGTTACTTAATTTACCTGAATAAAAAATACTATTTAAAGAAATAGTTTGATCGCTTCAAAGAAAGCAGTAACATTAATCTTAAGTCACTATATCTAATTCAAATAAAGATTTTTTGCGTGAAATAATTTCTTTGCGTCTTTTTCCTTACCATTTGAACATTACTTTCTTTTACACCGTATTTTTCCAATGTAATTTTCCAAATTGTAAAAAAAATTTAAGTTTTTCTTGAGTGATGGGTATTCACATTTTTCTTAGTAATATTACAATATTAGAGATTTTTGTCTAGGAAAAAAGAAGCTTTTTCGTTAATATTCACGTAAAATACATGGTTTTTTAATGACATATGCAATTAATCTTTAAATAATCGTTAAATTTAAATCAGACGATGTAAAAATGAGGAATCTTTTGCTTCATTTAGGCGTTATTTTAATATGAATCGTTCCAAAGTAGTGACAATATCAAATAAAAAATAAAGGATATCCAATTACGTAAAAAATGCAGGTTCTGAAAATTTTTAAATTATTTTTTGCTTTTGAAAAAATGGACGTACGTCCAGTTTAGTGCAGTTTGTGATGAAGGGTTTAGGTGAGGTTTACAGCATTACCAGTACCACAGTTTGGAGTATTTTTGTTATATTTTTCATTGAAATCTCGCATAACTGAAATACATACAGTTACGAACAAACGTCATACGCATATTCCTTCATAAAAAAATTAATAAAACATTTCGATTAAAATTTTGCATAACTTTAATTTTTTTTATTACCTCTCAATACTTCCTGAATATTTAGCTTTTCATTGCTTTTTTACAACATACATAATACTGAAAAATAAATTGGAATTAACTCTTGTCTGCGATTGTATATCTCGACACTAATATTAGGTCTGTCTTATATTTTTAATAGTAAAAAAATTAGAACACTGAATAGTTGTAATGAAAGCAGTAGGTGTTACAGAAGTCCATGCATCCTTATAAATCTGATGGAGCCATCGGTAAATATGGGGACAATTTTGTGTTTCAGCACGATAACTGTCCCGTGCAAATTGTGCAAGAATTGATACATTTCGCAAAGATTTATTTAACAAGTATTGACCTGGCCTCTAAATAGTCCGGACTTAAGTCCTATTGAAAATGTTTGAGCTGCATTAAAGCAGAATATATATTTATACGTATATAAAGACTTCATTCCGGAAAATGTAGATAAACTATGAGATACTTCTAGGAAGTAATCGAAAATAATGGGGCCTGGAGATATTGGATGCTTCAAGATTGAAGAAATGAATTTATACAAGTGTTATAATTAGATAAAACAATAAAATAAATTTATAGTGAGGACATTTTGTTATTACAGTATCACATATGTATATGTATGATACGTTACTAGCAAAGTATGTCCTTGCATTTACTATTGAAAATTATATATTTTATTTATATTCAAATTCACTTATTGTTAAATGTTACAATTAAAAACTTACGAAAATTAAAGAAAGAAACTTGACTATTCACTATATTCCATATTGGCCGTATATATGCGAAATAAGGTATTCTAATAAATCAATAAGAACATTCAGAAACAGAAAATCTATTTTACCAAGGAATACATAAAAATATTATTTCAACGCGTGCTTGTTTATGTTTTAAAAACAAAAAGTAAATTATAAAAATAAGAAATCCTATGTCGGATAAATACACAACGAATCATATATAACATCTGTTTACACCGATAAGCCGTAGTCGTAGTAAAAGCTATAGTCCATCTTAAATGCGCTCACCACATACATTTTCGCGTAGGTCGTTAACTTTTTTGTGGTAGGAGCTGTACTTGTCGATAATTTTTTTTACAGTGTGCTGCTTATACTTTACAATACAAAAATAACCAGCCCAAAATTGATATAACTAACAAGTCGTGCAATAATTAACACGTTAACAAGCAGCACGTTGTTATGAATTATTACCCTGCATATTTTATGATAATTAGATCCCTGTCAGTAGAATGACTACCCAGTGCGAATCTCATTTAAGAATCTGCATAACAAGATTATACTATAGTAACGAGCATAGATATTCAAGATATGTTTAAAGATTTGCATATTTAAAGCTGCAGAAAATATTCGCTTTTTATTTATTATTTTAACTTAATGTTATTAAAAATATATTAAATACATATGGGTCATTCCATATCAACCGGAACACCTAAAAATTTGGTATCTTGAATTCTTTTTATATTTTAAACTTGAAATCTTTGCCTAAAATTAGAAGACCCGTATTTTTTCCTAAAGCTCTATAGTAGCTTTTTTCAAAGATATTTGCGAAAAAAGTTTGCAAAATCGATAAAATAATCGCAGAAGTAATATTGTTTGGTTATACATAAATTAAAACATTAAAGCAAAATGCATATAAATCATGGTGTATTCTAAAGTTCAAACTACAAAGTGTCATTTAATAATGCCTAAATTAGATTGTACTTCATTATGACCCCCTTTTTCGCCTGTTTAATAAAATAATGTCTTTTTTCTCTATGTTTACCGCGAAATTAAATTTTTGAAAAAATATCATAATATTATTTAAGCTATGCTCTACAAGAATAGAAGTATTTGAAAATGGAGAACCTACGGATATTCTATAAAAAAAATAAATTCATACAGTACTATACGTTACATTACCATATATCACAATGTAACGTAGAGTAGTGCAGGTTCTCCATTTTCAAATACTTCTATTCTCGTAGAACATAGCTTAAAGAATATTATGATATTTTTTCAAAAATTTAATTTCGCGGTAAACATAGAGAAAAAAGACATTATTTTATTAAACAGGAGAAAAAGTAAATAGATTCTGTACAGCTGTAGGAAAAAATACGGGTCTTCTAATTTTAGGCAGACTTCAAATTTAAAATATAAAAAAAATCCAAGACATAAAATTTTTTAGGTTTTCCGGTTGATATGGAATGACCCATATACAAATATTAAATCTAATAATAAAATTTACCACCCAAAATAAATAAAATATAAATTTTTTTTTAAAGAAATTATGGAATTAGTTTGATGAAATAATACATTCTTTCAACGAATTTTTAAAATTTTTCATTTATTTTACAAGACAAACTCCAAAAGTATATTAAAAACTTTTTTATTAACTGGAACAAGTCAAATACAAATTGGAAATAAATTTTACACGCAATCCCTCTTCTCATCCATGCACCATACGAGGGCGCTTAAATCCGACACAGGATAAAAACATTACCTAACTGTTTGAATAAAGCAAACAAGTCGAAAAACTTGTACGACCGTGCGGGCACTGAGACATACATGAACAAACGACTCAGAACGTTGAGAATTAAACCCATACCGTATATATACAGGAGCCTATTTCAAGAAACCCTCCTGCAAAGGCCCCGCCACTTTAATAAGATAAGGGAATTTAAATACACAACAAATATTTGTTCTTTTGCCTTTCCTCGTATAAACGTCGGAACGTTCGGTTTGGAAATGGGGAACGGTAGAAGACCCCGCACGACTTCGACTTTCGATCGGAAGAGGGTGCGCTGGAATTTGTTTTTTTATTGAACTCTATCCTTTATAAATCGAATTACAAATATAAATATACACGTTCGGTTGACAAATACTGGCAATCACGACTCACTTAGCCTACGGGAAAGAGATATATTGGATTCCGAAAATCGCTCGCTTCCCGGTAGCTCTTTTTGTGTTGATATATAAACGTTTCTGGTTGAGTATTTTCGCGTGTTGTTCGAACGAGCCTGTCCTATTCTTAGCGATTGCGATTTCCTCTTTTTTACCGTGGTAAATGTAATTTACTTGACTCTTACTTAAATTGATTATAGGATTTTGATACGTTTGATACGTTGATACGATTACGAAGTAATTAGATAAAAAAATAATTTATTTCGTTTCTATTTATAAAAAAGCAATTGCCTAGATGTATTGATTGCAAGCAATTGTAACATTATGTTTAAAAATTAAATAGAACCAGCGAGGTTAATTTGTCTTTACTAATGCTAGATGCTCTGACAAAGAGGAATCTTTAAACCGGAAAAACAATTTCTTAAGCATAATTTTTAGCTTCGAAGTAGGGGAATTCTGCCCACTTAACTTCATTCAGCTATATTACCTTTAATAAAACCGTAACATAGTTGATTTTTTTAAATGTAAGACCAGTGACGGCTCGTGGTCGGAAACGTAGGGTGTTCACAAAATCAAGAACATGCAAATTTTTAACTAAAATTTTCTTGTAAAGTCTCTAAATTTGCCCTTTGTAATTTGGGTCGAATTAAGTTCTGGTTTTGGTCCGCCCATACTTTTAACTTGAATTTTTTGTTCATAACTAAACGAATTAAAATTGTCTTTCAAATATTGCACAGTAAAACTGTTCACATCCATAGTTCTTATTTATATATTGTTTAGTGTTTACTTACAATACTACTTTGTTTGTTTTGTGTGCATTTCATTATCTTTTTTACGTACTATATATAGTAGTTTTTAACTGCGGCTGCGCTGTTGCCAATTTATTTTTGTTTTTCTGAAAAAATCAATTATTATTTGTATCTTTGAGGGAAATGTACGTTTTTTTGGAAAGTAAAAGATTTACGAGTTTAAGTTTGTGATTTTATGTGCGTGGGTTTAATAAACGTATTGCTGTGGAAGAAGTACCTCAAACGAAAATTTAAATTAGTGTTTTAAATAAAATAGATAGTTTTATTTTTAACAAATATATTGTCTAATTTCCTTTTTTTTTACAAAGTTAAATTTAAGATATTTATAAATTAACACTAAGTATTGAGATTGTTACAACCATGATTATTGTGTTAATTATATCAACCTTTATCGTCTACAATTCTTTGAAAATCTTCTTATACCTAAAACTAAAATATAAAATTAAATTTAATACGGACCTGTAATAATTGCTCATCTAAACTGCACGAGTGTGATTAAACATTGAGCACTGGCTTAATACCAGCAACAAATTAATAGATTAATATATTAAAATTTTTAATTAAATTCCAAGCAAAAGAAAACAACACATGTGAGCCACCCCGATATCTATATCACACACTGGCTCTCTCGCTCGCACGTACGAAGCAGAGAGCCAGAAAACAAACAAAAAACTTGGAAACAAATCCGTCCAATACGGAAAAATATAGCAATAGTGAAATAAATAATATAATGTTACACATAGTCACGAAAATTCTGTTAAAATTTAAAAGTATAAAGAAATACACCGTTATCCTAAAATATCAAAACAACTTTCAAATGAAAATAACATTAAATTAAAAAATTTATTCAGATAATTGTTTTTTTTTTTTAATAAAAAACTACAGAAGTATGTTATTTAATAAATTAAAATAATTACGCACCCTTGGTTTCATTATAAAACTGTCACCAACAAACAGTATTAGTTCTTATGGTACTTACGACCTGTGAACAGTGAGTCATTCATAAACAAAACATATATAATATAGTTTATCTGTAAAACACGATATCTGAACGTTGATGTCGATCGATTTGTTAAGGTGATCCGAGAACGCAACGAAAGCGAGCACAGGAGCACACTCAATGTGTGCACCTTTCATATGGAATCTGCCGTATCCCTCCCCACCACCGCTACGTCCTTATATAAAATCAACGTAGTCCCGCCTACTCAGCGCACGTGCTCCGTCGTCGGTTGCGTGCTCGCGATGTACACTAGCGACACTTTCTAATTGTACGACCTACAGAGTAAAATAGAGCCCATATCTTTAGCGTGGATAGTAGACGGATTTATGCAGTAACTGGCCGCTTCGAAATATGTAAACACAGATGTGCGGTCTCTCTGTCGGTTATTTTAAAAAAGCTTAGTCTGGATTTATTAATGTGTGAAGTTGAATGCATCTCTTATGTATTTGTTATCTTTGCGTAGGAATAAATTTATTTGATGTTTGAAGTATTTCGAATAGCTGTAATGTTATTAAATGGTTTTAAAAGATATTTTCATTTTACAGTTGAACTACGACTAGGAACTAAACCAAAGGCATGTTAATTATACAATAAATAGCAATATCAATGGGTTTATTACTTTTATTCATTTTATACGTATGCAAATAATAATGAAACTATCAAAATGGATCGCATGAAGACATTTAAAGTATTTAGCTATACTGAAATCAGTAAAGCACACCTCCGTTATGAATGAAACACTTTTTTCAATATTACTGATCACATTAACTAAATTGCGACAGCCCCTATGCAAGATATTAAACAATATAGTAATAAAGATTATTACTACTTCCATTTCTCGTGAAGTGGGTGTTGCGCCAATTAATTGATTAAATGCAGAGAAATTTGTAATAATTTCGTTATTGGCAGAAATGCATGTTTTGTTTTCCCTGCAGCGTTACCCAAATAGGCTTATATTTTTTAATCTAATTGATGTCTGATGATTCATATCATTTTTTTTAATTCGCTCCGGCTTCCTTCTTTAACATTAAATAATAAAGGAGATATGGCGAGGATGCATTCAAAACCATGATTTTTTATATCAGATATTAGAACGAAAAGCTCTACACTCGTCACAAATATTTTTTTATTAGTTATAGTAATGGTATGTTTCCATTAATATTATAATAACAAGATAAAATAATATTTTGATTATAAATTCCCTAGTTTCAAAGATTTTACCTCAAAAGTCTTACAATATTTTTTCAAAAGAAATACAAAATTTGAATTAGTGCTAAATTGAATAGTAGTGATAGCTATAAATACAAAATGCAGGTTTAAATTAATAACTGAGATATGCTTTACTGATAGCTGAATACTTTAAATTTCATGCGATCCATTTTGATACGTTCATTATTATTTATACGTATCAAATGAATAAAAGTAATAATAAACCCATTGATATTAATTTGATTGAATAATTAACATGCCTTTGGTTTAGTTTCTAGTCGTAATTCAACTGTAAAATGAAAATACCTTTTAAAACCATTTAATAAAACTAGTTATTTGAAATACTTCAAACATGAAATAAATTTATTGCTACGGAAAGATGACAAATTCATGATAGATGCATTCAACTTGGCACATTAATAAATCCAGCCTAAGCTTCTTTTTAAAATAACAGAGACAGCACATCTGTGTCTACACATTTTTTTAGGAACCAGGATAGTCTTACTCATTTTAATTAAAAATAGTTAATAAAATTAAAATTAATTAAATTAAATTTAATTAAAAATAATAATATACGTCAATGCCTGACAGGAAAAACGGCAATACTCTGTCGTACTCATAATTAACTCTGACTTTTTTATACTTTTCATACAAAAATTCCCTGAGAAAAATTTCTATTTTCGCATATTTGACAGCACCAGATGACATTTCCATAAAATCTGTATACTTTTTTTCTGAGGAAAACTATTTTCTTTTTTAACTCCAATTCTACTATATAAGATCGAAATTGATCAAAAATATCGCTCGCAAACCAGATTTCAGTTTATATATCTCGCATGATTTAACATTTCCGACCAGTCAGTGAACTGCAAATCAAGAGACCAAGTAAATAAAGTAAGGAATACTACGTCACGTAATTCCTCAAACATCCCTTTGATTTATGAGGCGAAATTATGCGTATGGTTTTTGAAGGTCTTATCGCTTTCCAGTAGGCGTCCGATTCGAGCGCACCGCCCGTATTGATTCCCATTTTATAGCCCGTCTCTTTCTCGGCCCTGTCATTTTCGTGAACGTTAGAGGAGCAAAAGGACCCAATTGAATTCCGTCCCGAAATAATCTCGAGCACGAACGGTCGTCTCGGCTGATGCCACCACCGATTCGACTCATATTAAAATCGGTGGGTCCTTGAATAGAGGTACGATTAAATAACGTTAATATTGGATTCCTTTTTGGCCTTCGCCAGGGAAAGGAATTGCGATTTATGGTTCTGAGAAGTTTGCTGTGTGGAGTTACTTACTGTTTTATGTGAAACGATGAAATTTGTGAACAACAAAAAATGTGATTAGTTCACATATGCCCGGCTGATGGTCGAGTGGCTTGCACTAGCGGTGGGCGATTCGAATCATTTTAGTGATTCGAATCCTAATGACTCCTAAAAGCTAAAGATTTGTATAATATGATTCGTACCGAAAGACCGTAAAAGATTCGTACTAGCGCTGAACGATTCGAATCCTAATGACTCCTAAAATTAAAGATTCGTATAATGTGATTCGTACTAGCGGTGAACGATTCGAATCTTTTTAGTGATTCGAATCCTAATGACTCCAAAAATTCAAGATCCGTACCGAAATATTGCAAAGAATTCATATAGATTTGTGATGATTCGTGACTCTAGTTTTCGAAATTGTAAATTTTCTGTCATACTGAAGGATTGGAACTCGGCTGCGATCATTTTCACCATTTGCATATCTATTTCAACTTTTTTTTAAGACAATGATCTATTGACATGTTCGCTAATGCTTCGCTGTTTATAGTGATGTTTGGCAAATGCAGACGCTGAAGAACTAACGGAAGTAGTGGTATTTATATTATTCTCGTTTTCAGGAGTGTTCTTTTCTGGTTCTGGTGTAGATGAATAAGCTGTGGCTAATTCTATGCTTGTCCTACATCGATCTAAATTAACTGTAAGATGTTTTTGACACATATGCCGTAATAAATTAGCAGTAGAAGCGCCCTTTATGAAAAATGCACTGCTGCAAAATTTACATACATGCAATACTATATAAAGTTAAACTAAATATATTTTGTAACCATCTCAATTCAATTTTCGTTTGGCTTTAACAAACAGATGTAAATTTACAAAAACATTGAAGAATGTTTGATATTTTGTATTGAAGCCCTAGATAATATATTGTTTTTTATACCAAACAATGATTGCATTTAAAAAGTATTTTTATATTTGAACTCGGTTCCAAATCTACAAAGATGCATTTATGAAGATAATCGCACGTGCTAAAAACACTGCTGATAAGAATTATTACTTTTCAAAGGGCTTTTGTCTTTTTACAGGCGAACATATATACAAAATCATACAAAGACGCCGCCTTGTAGATTTCACGTTTATGAATATCAATACGTATTTTTTATACCTACTACTCTTCTAGCAATTAAAGTTAAAAGTTAGGCAGAGTTATATATAAATGTTGTACCTACTTGACAACAAATAATTCAATGCAAGCCGTTGCTTGCCCAAAGCCAATACCGTTTAAATATGCATAATTAATGCTTGTTATGCAGATATTTTATTAAGATCGGCAATGCCTGTTTATAGGCAAATGGAAAACACTTTGAAAGTTTAATGTAATTCTTTGCACCTTATAGCGTCTTTTTATTTTTAATGTTTACATTATTAATTTATGCTTTATGAACAAATAGAAACTATTTACTGTATTACTTACGCATTTCTGTTATAAATTCTAAACATATATATAATAAAAATTGATCATTTAACTAGGCATAAACAAATTATACGGATTCGTATAAATACTAACGATTCCTATACCCGCGAAAATCGTATAAATTGTACGAATCACATGAAGCTACCGATGGCTAACCCATGTATACATACATCAGTATGATATCAAAATGTACTAGTATATCCTATTGATTCCGATACGATTTCATATCAAGTGACTCCCTGCGGTACTACTGTAGTATACTATATAGTTAAGGAGTGGGAGTCGAAGTCAGAGTCAGAGTCAGACTCAATAATATACTAGTATACTATTGACTCCGATACGGATTCGTATAAACCGAAATGATTCGTATCGGCTGATACGAATCCATATAAATAGTAAAGATTCGTACCGTACGAATCATATATGGGAATCGAATATGCTGATGAATCATACGAATCCGACCCACCTCTAGCTTGCACGCTTGGCTGTCAGAAGCGGGCTCCTCGGTTCGAGCCCCACGGACTGCTCTCAGAGTGAGGTTTTCGTGATTTCCCTTACTCCTTAGCAAATGCTGAGAGACGAACATCTTAAGTCGCTCCACGGGCGCAGGCGTAATAATAACTCATGGCCGCCATGGTGGGGCAAGATGGTGTATTTACATATTTCTCTTCTAGTTGCCTTAGGCATTCTCCAGACTTCTATTTTCTTGTAGCAGATTTTTATACGTAGTGCTTGTAAGAATTATCGTCTGTCCCTTGTTACGCTTTGATTGAACCTGTACTTTATTCCTAACATGAGAAATAGGCAATATGCCTTCTTGAAAGCACATTGAACACTCCATCAATAACTGAACATTCAGGAACCGTAGCTAGAGTTCATGAAGCTATCATCAAGAACCTGGAAACACAATTCCATGCCCTTTAGCATAATAGATTAGTTGTATATTTCTAATATACGTATAATGTCCGTTCAGCAGCAGGAAAACTGGCGATTCTTGCGAGGCTCCTACTAGATCTAGGAATTTCCCAAATCAGGAATAGATGTTTGTTTGCATCCAACTGCTTCAATGAACTTCGCCCCTGCTCTCGGAAAACAATTATTCATAAGCTATAAATTCATTCTAGTTCGTGGAAATACACGCATTGAAGGGTAAATAAGCTTCTGCTGCACTAAAACAGACTTCAATGGTAACATTAGCACCCTGTTCTGCCGAAGTTAAGGCGCTTTAAGGCGAAATTTTACGTAAGTTAAGAATGTCATTGTTTTAAATTGATTGTTTTAAAGTTTAAATCTGTAATTAAATATACTGCTGTGAACTGGTTGAATTAATGAAAATGCAAAATACAAAACTGAATTTTAAAAATGAAATTGAAAATAAAATTAGCTAGCTCAACGGATAAAATTTTAAAAAGGTGCAAAAAAACTATTAACCTCAGAGTTACCCTGGCGAATTAAAATTTGAATCTAACCACAAAAAGTAAATTGTGAGTGAATGAAATCAGACTCTCTTAATTACCCCAAAAATTGAAAAGGTTTAATTTAAAATAAAAGAACAGAATTTTTAACCCAACGTCGTTAATTAACAATCAAATTTTATTATTAAAAAGGGTTAAATTACAACTTGTGCAGAAAAAAAAAACCGTGAACTGAAGGTTCTGGCCTAAATTAAAAACTGCACTTGATTCTAAATTACAATAGCACAATGCTATTTCCTATGCAAAGCAAAAGTTTAGTTTGTTCGGGAAGATTATCCTAAATATAACAGTTTCAATCCACGTGGTTTCAAATTAAAACAAATTAAATTAAGCGTGGACAATTTCTAGTAAATAACAAGAATGAAAAACTAAATGCAAGCACAAAGCTTCTACTCGCCCAAACGAGGTGATTAAAATAAAAATGAATCAGCAAAATAGTCGACCAAGGAACTGCTTATCAAATTTCTACAACGCAGTCGTAACACAACGACATACAACGCAAACGCACAATTCACCGACAAAATCTAGTAGAATAAGCATTAAACAGAACTAGCAAACGCTAATCATCTAAATGAATGAATTAATTTTTAAAAAAACTTAACACTTAATTAAATAAATCATACAATTAACTCTTTAACTAAATTTATACAAACTAAATCTAAATTTGTGAAAAACTCTCGGTAAATTGATTAATGGCTGAACGGAGTAAACAAGACAAAATCTATGCAACTTAAAATACGCTAGCGAAAAACGGGATGCCTATGCATAGCAATACGTTAAGTAATTCTATAAATTAGCAAAAGATAATTACCTTTCGAAAAGTTCCATTATCAAAAAGCTTAAGTACGGTTCTGCAGTTTAAAAATAAAGCAGTTAAACCTTGAATTCTTTACCGACTTCCTATTATATATTTTATACAATTTAATGTATTTAGCACCACCGCAATTCACATTTCTATCTTCGATACATGTACACAACTACTGCATTATTGGTAATCGTTCGAGTGTCACGTAGCCAAATTCACCCCACATGACATCATATATTTTAAAACGAATTTTCACCTTAACTTAAGTACTTATAAGAATTACCTCAAATATCAAAATCCTTAATAAAAGAATTTATTTTCTTAATTCAAATATCTGATCCACTCTTTCGTTGCCTCTTTTACTTCTTAGATCGAAAAATTTGTTTCTTGGAGAAAATATATTTTTCTTAAAACAAGCCTTATAACCAAGAATATTATCGATTACAACCAAGTAGAATATTTGTTTCTATACAACAATAATTTCTTATTTCAAATACAGATACATTTGAAAGAAATATTTTTTTTTAAAGAAATATATTTACTTAACTGAAGAAATCTTTTTTTATGTGTGTAAGATTACTTTGCAAGAACATAAATAAATCACATCTATGCCTTTCATATCGAACCCTTCTATATCCAAACGCGTAGTAAAGATGGTTTGTTTCAAACGAGAAAAAAAATGGACAACTCAGCGTAAAATAAATCAGGTCGGTTTGCGAACGGTAAAAACCCGACGTCCTTGTTGGGCGTTTCAAAATGAATGAACGGGAAAAATTCACGTATGAAATGCGAACAGCGGATTTTTCAGACGTGATGACTGAGCTTAATCGCACGTCAAAAATTGCGTTTGGTGCGTATGAGCCATGAAGGGCGCTTAAAATTCAATCTAAAATTTATGACGTAAAACAAAAGAGGAACATGCGCATGTGTCGGGATATTATGTTCGACATAAAATATTATATCGCTGTCAACAACCCTATGTATGTGTCGTTTTATTTTTAAGTATATGCGTTAGATACATGATACTGTGCGTTTCAGGTAATAATCCTTTGTTGTATGTGGCATATATATCGCATATTGTGTTTTATAGCAAAAAATAACGAGTGCTTTTAACTATGATTGGTTGAAATCCTGTTCGTTTTGTGATGGAAATGTTTTACAGACATGGAATAACTTTAATGTTATTATGTTACCATCTTTTTTATCACAATGAGTTTTCATGGTTCCTAGCCCTTAAAGTTAAAATCTGTGCATGTTTTCACCCCTTAGAACTCCGGTATATTATTGCAATTTTGGATTCCCCGATCAAAATAAATATCTCTTATAATAAGGTTTATAATACATAAATCTTAAGATTTCTTAAATGCCTAACTTGAATTTAGTGAAAATCTCAATTTTCATATTTCAAATACTTAACAAGTATTTAAGTTATGTAAGCAAATTTTACATATTTATAAATATTTGATAATTTATTGATTTATACCGTTGAAATAAAAACCATTATTATTATTATTATTGTTTAGTCGGTCACTGTACTGACTGTTTTAGTCTGTAAAATCTGTTTTTGTTATAGTGTTTTTTTTCTGTAATTTTGAAAAATCATTATTGTATGAATATCGTTGTTGTATTTCTTGTCAAAATGAAGATTTACCCAAAAGAAGAGCGTATTGACATGGTGATTATTCTTGGAGAATATCACCAAAATTGTTTATTGACTTATAGTCTATTGATTTTATGCTCAAAGGTTTTCTTAAAGAAATCTTCTTAAGTCAGCCGTTTTTGAGAGACTATTAAACCAGTTTAAGGAAAGTGATTCTTCTAAATTAGTAATTTATATAAGTAATATAAGACTTCTATTTCATTAAATGTTGAATTATTAGTTTATTTTATCATTCTTTATTACCTGCTAAATCATTAGAAACTTTAAAGTAACTTTAAGTAAGTCTCAATACGACTTCTGTTCCTGTAGGTCAACTATAAGCTCACTATTGGACATTATTACATATATTACAGATTTACATTGGAATTGGGTGAATTTTTGAATTAGCCAACTGTCTATCACATGATTTATTATTGAAAAAAGTAGCCCATTACGGAATTAGAAGCCTCCCTCTATCATTTATTACATGTTGTTATTAAAGACAAAGAGACATCATCCATGAAACATAATTTGTATGGCGTCCCTCAAGGCTCCGTCTTAAGGCTCATTCTTTTCATTATCTATGTTAACGACATCAATGATTTTATCAATTTTAAACACGTAGCATATGCCGATGATATTACCATCTTAATAAGTCATAAGAAAATAGAACAACTTAAAGATCTATCGGAGGAAGCTCTTAAGCAAGCTTAATCTTATTTTGCAAGTATTAATTTGTGCCTCAACAGAGACACATCATGAAGAGATATTTTGCATTTACAAAAGAGAGCAATTAGAATAATTTCAAACATCAACAATAGAGATTGTTGCAAATCTTTTTTCAAACGATTTCGAATTTTAACGATTACTAATTAATATATTTTACAATGTCTGATATACTGCAGGAATAACTTGGATTCTTATTATCGCCAGACGGTGTACAATACCAGCAGTAAGCTATATCCTAACCCGCACTTTAGACTAACTAAAAACATAAATTCTTTAAAAGTATACAATTTACTTCCTATTAAATGGAAAGATCTTAACGACATAATGTTCCAAAAAGTAATTAAAACTTCTTTAATAGATAATCCTTACTATGAAATACAGGAATTCATTGGTAATATGTATACCTACTGTGGATGTAGAATAGCGTGTGTCCCTGGCTGCGGATCTGTATATCTGTATCTTTTGTTTATTTGTTAATGTTTAATGTCATTTGTTAATTTACTCTGACATGTGCATACGATTTTTTTTTTGTCACGCACGAATAAAACTATCTATCTAATAATAATAAAGACAATATAGATATCGATAACATGCACAATTTATTGTTTAATAACAGTTCACAACATTAAAGAGCGTACGGTCTCTTACTCATGGTGAGTACAGTTATTTGCAACATTTAAATCATAATATCAAATACTATGCAGTATATTTTGCATCATTAAATTCAATTTTAAATAAAAGCAATATTCAAATTTCCCGCTATCTTACATGCTAAGTTACGCTCACAATACCAACCTATACAAATTAAAATTTCAAAGTTTATAAATTACAAAATACTTATTTACACAGAAATCTAAACATTGATCATACAAAATACCTTCAAAACCAGTTAACGTACATTCAAAACCATCCCAAAAAAAGTTTTCTCGCAGCGACATACCAAATATTGAAGAAAAGAATTGCATCAAGAAAACAGCACCGGATCCAAGTATATCGTGATACTCGAAACAACAAAACATACATAATCCACAAGAGAAGGAGAAAAGGTAGATTAATTGAACGAATATTTCTTCTAATAATGAAAAGTCTCGACGTTTTTTCTATATACCTTCAGCTCAGTGGTAAATGCAATAATTCACATTGAAATTTCTCTTTAATTTCCAAAAGAATACGGAGATTTGATTTAATTAATTTGAATTGACGAAAATGTAAAACATTTTTTTAAAGAAATTTTTTATCAACAACCACTTCATCTCCATGGAAGCCTAGTCATTTATTTTAGTACAAACTACATTGGATTTCGACCCCTGAATAAATATCGATACCAAGGAAACTAAACGAAAATCATACAGTTACCGTACGATGAACTATATACCTATTCACTATGACTACGATGCAAATTAATTAATATTCAATATATACTGGATTTACAAACAGGTATGTACACAAAATAATAATTACATTTATTTTAAGCATAACTTAACATATTTAACAATTTGTTAAATCTTTATTTAGTTGTTTGATATTGTAATTTATTTCGACAATGCAATCACTGAGTGTTTGTTCATTAAATATTTTTTTATGCCTTTAAATTGAATCATTAGATTTGTGATGAGCCAGCAAACCATGAATTTTATGATGAATATATTTTCAATACGCTCCCATGAAGATAATCTCCCGTTTAATATAATTTAATTAAAGGAGAACTGCCACTTTTATTTAATGACACAACTAATTACAGCGCCGACAGACGTGGCTGTCGTCGGTGATTTTAATTATAAACCGACAATCAAACCGAACTCCTTTACCGCTAGACGCCAGTGCGTCTTACCGCGTAAGTCATTTACCGGTATCGTAGAAAATTAAATTAGTATACGGCAGTCATAATTGACGGAAATACGAATTAGTAGCGGAACAAAAGGTATGCAGCGCTTTATTCCGCTTTGCATGTACCTACTTTACTTTCACACGTACGCCTGACTACGTAGTGAGCTCAAAGGAGAGACGTATTAGAATAAATTCCTTCCGTGAGTTATTGTCGCGGGGAATGGATTTTGTTCTAATTAGTCTGGCGAAAGTAATTTTCATGAACTTCCCCTATTAACAGGTAGGGCTGACTGACTAATTGCACGTGAAATGTTTAATAAGATAACTGTCGAATAATGATAATTGCAAGCTTATAGGGGTATGATTAGCGAGGCTAGAAAGACTAACTTTATGCTAAGGTGTGTGCCTGCTTTCATACGTTTGCTGCAAGACAGAATAATAGAGTCGTCAATTATTTTCAAAGGTTTGTTTCCTCGCACTATTTTGTTTTTGTGAAAATTCTCCATTGTTTTTACAGAAATGTCTGAGTATAAGCGAGTTGTATTCGCAAATGACGTTTGCGACTTGTATTAAACGTTCAGGAAGAAGTTGACAGTATGTACCTTAAAACATTGTGTGCGAACACATTACTAGAGACGTATATGTAGACGTATTGCACTAATTCAAGTTAATTAGCGCTAATTAGTGATTGCATATATTGCATATTTAGGCATTTCTATGCATATTTTTACAAAAGTTGCATATATGCATATTTAAGCTTTTTCTTATTCTTTCTATTAGTAAAATTCCTAGTAATTCTAATGTAGATCGACAACCGACAATCTTAGTAGATAAATCTTTTACATTGGTTCCTCTAATACTTTTTTCAAGAACTGCACGTGTTTAATTTCGCCAAGTAGAAGGGATGTGGTAAATACGTTTTTATTATTAATTCCCAAATAAACTATTCATTCATTGAATATTTTGAGCAAAACAGCATGTAATTGTGTTACGTTTTAAATACTGTGCGTACATACAATGAGTATAGCGAACAAAATTCTTTATGGATTAAGCCATATCCTGAACTGGTAAAGATGGCGACAAAATATTTTGTCGAGCCTGCAGTAAACTGGTAAGTTTTAATTTTACTAAAAGCTTTACAATTGTTTTAAACTCTTTAACTTTTGATATAAATGACAATTGTTGTTGTGGTGTCTTCTGAGAGAAATACCTGATTGATCAACACGCTAAAACTCCATCACATATTGGAAAATGTGAAAAACTAAAGCGATCCGCATGTGTGCAGCAATCTATACGTCAATGTGTAGCATCAACTTCACGAAACTCAGAACAAGAAGAATATAATATGGATCTGTGTGACGTATTAATTTCGTATTATTAATTTGAAATCATTTCTGCAAAAATATTGCAAACATAATATAGCTGACGAAAGTACCTTACGAAAAAATTATGTCACATCTTCTAACCAGCAAACAATAGCAGAAATTCAACAATTGGTAGGGAATAATTTTATTTATATCATGGTAGATGAAAGTACGGATAAGTATGGCCGTTATATTACCTATTTGTTAATAGCACTCCTTCATGAAGATATTGTAGGTAAATCATATTTAATTTATTGTAAAGAATTTCA
The DNA here is from genome assembly GCA_004143645.1 of Protaetia brevitarsis. Classification (NCBI taxonomy): domain Eukaryota; kingdom Metazoa; phylum Arthropoda; class Insecta; order Coleoptera; family Scarabaeidae; genus Protaetia; species Protaetia brevitarsis. Next base: position 2,151,937 of record RXPK01000028.1, on the reverse strand, counting down.
AAAAACAAATAATGTGACAATTGCCCAATTCGTTCAAAAAGGGTTATCAAATTTGGATTATATGCAAAGAAAAACTGGAATATATGCGCATATACGGGATGTTTTGAAACATCGTTTAAAGATTTTAAGGGCATGCAGTACGATCAAAAATAAGGTTAAAAGTCATAATAAACATATGTTCACAAATTAACCATTTACGAGATAACAGCGAGTGTTCCTAGTAGTACATGGATATAACATATCCCAGTAAACAGGTGCTTATCAGCTATTGTTTTTATTACAGTTTAATTTGACGTTTTGTGCAATTTGTAGCAATTACAATGGTATTGCGTATTCTAATGCTGAAACGAGCGATATGGTGTTCATGTACGGTCGTGCTAATGGGAATTCTTTACAAGCACGTCGCTTCTATGCTGAAACGTTTCCTGATCGCCAACTGCCTTCGCATATGATGTTTCAGACGGTGTTTCAACGACTAAGAGAAACTGGTTCGTTTGAGAATCGGTCTTCTGATACTGGACGGCAGAGAATAGCATGTACTCCACAGATAGAAGATCGAATTTTGAATATTATTGATGAAAATCCCAAAACTAGTATTAGAAGAATTTCGACTCAAGTATGTGTAAGCAGCAATCTTGTTTGCAGAACTCATCATGAGCAACTCCTATACTTCTACCATATCCAACGGGTACAAGTCCTTACTGCTCCGGATTATCAAGCGAGAAGGGCTTTCTGTGAGTGGTTTTTGCGAACAGCTGCTGATCGGCCAGATTTCGCTGATAACATCTTTTCACTGATGAAGCGGTTTTACTAAAAATGGAATATTTAATTCCACAACAATCACGTTGGTGTGACGAGAATCCTCATGCTACGTTGAAGCAGGCACCAGCAACGTTTCTCTCTAAACATCTGGATAGGCATGATAGGGGAACGGTTGTTAGGACCGATTGTTTTGCCACAACGCTTAACAGGCCCTGCATACCTCGAGTTCTTGGAAAATACTTTACCTGAGCTTTTGGAAGATTTACCTATAAATCTAAGACTGAACATCTGGTTTATGCAAGATGGAGCTCCACCGCACTTTACGCGTGCTGTTAGGGAACATCTTAACAGTGAATTTCCTGGGAGATGGATAGGGCGGGCAGGTCCCATTGCTTGGCCTCCAGGGTCTCCCGAAACCAGTTGGACTTTAGTATCTGGGGTTATTTGAAAAGATCTTCCAGAGTTGCGCCAACGAATAGAACACTGTTGCCAGATAATACGAGAAAAACCCTTGTTTTTTGAAAGAGTGCACGCTTCCTTTGAAAGCAGATGTAGATCCTGTGTCGAAATGGACGTCATTTTCAACATATTCTTTAGTTATAATCTATTTTATGTTAAATTGCAATAACATCTTAATAAAAAACCGCTAAAGCAAACTTATTCTGCAATTGCAATAAAATCGCTGTTATCTCGTAAACAGTTAATTTGTGGACATATGTTTATTATGACTTTTAACCTTATTTTCGATCGTACTACATGCCCTTAAATCTTAAAGATGTTCAAACACCTGTATATGCCATAATAATTCCAGTTTTTCTTTGCATATAATCCGGTCTCTACACATTACTGCTCTGTTACAACCCGAAGGCCTCCTGTAAATTTTTAACCTGCTGTTAGGGATAAATTTCTGGTAACGTTGGAAAAGCATTAAGAATGTTGCTGTATTTTTACATGCAAACAATGTAATTATAAAATTACACATTTACAGTTCTATGCTAATTTCCTTAGTTACTCGCAAAATTACCTGGAATGTTACTGTAATCTTCTTTTTACTGTGTGCATTTTGTTACATGGTAGTTGAATTAACTACGAAATTTATTCCGCTTGCAATAAACATCCTACCGACAATTCTTCAACGCACTACCAATTACTACATAATATAACCTACTTCAATCTAACACCAATAAAGTTACGAGATTGTTGGCCTCAATTTCCATTGTGATCACTCGCTTTTATCTCGTCCATAAAACATTTACGATATTTCCTGCAAATTGATTCGTACCGTTTCGTAACGATACTCGCTACCCGTGACTCTATAGCAGCATCTCGATTCAATATTATACAACTGAAAGGCTCCGTTTAGAAGTAGGAGTTGTAACGGTGGAAGGAGACACAATAAGTTCAGGCCCCGTTTCGTCAGACAGTTAAACGTCTTCCCATATATACTCGGGCTTCTATTTTATAGCGAAGTTTTCGTTCATCGACAATCTCTGCAGCTTCCGTTGCTTCGCGAAGTTTCTGCGCTACACGTTTCTTCACTTATGGTAAAAACTGCGGTGCCATAGATGGGTGTTTATCAATACCGGGAGACGTTAGAATGAAATTTCCATCAACTACTGTATTCGTCGAAGTTTTAAATTGCCCATTTGCCAAGAAAAATAACGATTTGTGATATTTATCTGTAGACTATGTACAGAATGCTAGCGAGATCGTGGGTACAGTAATGTGCACTTATATATTGCTATGGAAATGTTAGTCTTTGATACTTTCTTTAGTTAATTTAACACTCATTTGAAACATGTTTTAAAGTAACTAGAAAGTCATTGGAATTCAACGTGCGTGCCTTGTTGCATATTCTAAATTGTTATTTACAACCGTCATGATAAGCCATAAAACATCAAAATGCTAAAATACTTATAAGATTATAAAAACTATTAACTGTATTTTATTTGTTAGTTTTCAAAACTTTTTAGGTACACTGAGAAAAAAATTTAATAATCATAAATAAAAATACAATTATCGTAAGTAAAAAGTTCAGCAGGATAGGGGACAAAAGCACAGATTACTTAGCACTAGTAAAAAAGAAATCCCAAACACTGACTGATACTAACAAGAAGCAATCTAAGTTACTTACGGTCTGCTTCATACTGGTAACTTATGATAATTAAACTGAAGTAGTTAAGCCAAAGAATATATGTAGTTGCAGTAAGCAAAGATTTGCCTTTGTCAAGTAGTAGGTGTATTGTTGTGAGTGAACTATTGTATAACAGCTATCACACCTTCATAATTAATACAAGCTATTTAGATTACTTGTGATAATGAAAGAGTATCATTAATGCACTTTCACTAAATACCTGATATATAGAAGATAATGGTTTGCTATAAATATACAATATACTTACCTTAAATTATAGGTAGTGCAGGAAACGAGGAAGTTTAGTAAATATTTATTAAGTAGCTTACTGTGTACTCTGTGTGAATAACTGATAAAGTACAAAAAGAAAGTTCCGCACATCTTCGATTATTTTTGCAACCGCAACTATAAGTACTGCGTACCGAGCAATGCGTAATTCAAAATTGTTTGCAAATAATTTTTGATTACTACTCAGTGTGCTGTAGCTTCGATTGCATTAATAATTGAAGATTAAATTCGCATTTATTTTGCTAAAGATGGCACATAATACTTATTACGTAAGAAAAAAAAAACAGTATTATTAGTAATAGTTTTATTTTGTACAGGACAAACACAGTGACTACCTGATATGAATGAAAGATATTGATTTCACTTTAACAATGGTTTTTTTTTAACAGTGATCGCCTTGAAAACGGCTACTTCGTAGGGGTATCCCTAACTGCAGATGGCACTTGGACTGCACTCACCTAGCGACGGCATCCACACTTTAACTTCACCAGCGGGCGCAGATATCATCACAATGATGGGGAATTCAAATATCCCACCATGTGGTTTAAAACTACATTCTTGAAACATCCGATTGCTTATAGGCTCGGTGCTTCTTCTTTCGCTGGAATTCGTTATACGGATGGGGCCTTGAGTTAACCCACCCGGTATTTTTAATATATTGCGTTCCAACTGCCTAAATGGCCGTACTCCTGGCCACTCTTTTCGACGACCTTTCCCACGTTCGTAACTCTTACTTAACGCTAGCCCGCGCTTGCGCGCGTAGCTGTCTCGGGGACTATTTTTTATCCGCCGCATTACCAAATCAAGGAATAGTTTAAAACAATCACAGAGATGGCAGCAAACTCAAATATCATCACTTGTGGCAAGTTCTACCTATTAAGAAAATACATGAGTTTAATAGCGATCAGCATTGTTGTTACTTCTACTAACCGTGTGCTGTAGTTAGATACAGTACCAGTAGTCATAAGTAATACGTTACTTACCACAAATTTGTCAAGTACGCTGTGTAATAGCCGTTAATAAAAGCACTATTTACAGTAACAACTTGCATTCAGGAAACTGGGTTTAGTTGCAGGTATTAATTAACGAGAATAGTTCCAAGTAAAACTTTATCTATTGTAAATCATTTTTTATCAAGTAAACACTTTACTTAGCCATTTTTCGCAGTGTATCAAGTTTCGATATTACGCCAATGTAGTGTTTAAATCCACTTTTACTTGCACCACCTGTACGATTTTCCTACAAAAATATTCTGAGAAGAATCTTAATGCCATTGACCCGCCTTTTAGAGCCCCAAGTACATCCGATTTGGCCCGTAGTTATTTGGATCCGCACCTGTAATGAGACCGTTTCTATGTGCATCCAGATACTTTACCGACGATTTCCCACCTAAAATTAAAAATTATTAATTGTTTTGGAATCAATTTCAAACAATTAAAGAGCATTTCTTATGTTATCCACAATCAATTTCATTTTGGAATTAGATTTGTGAGAATCGCTATCATTTTTAGTATTTGTTTGTTATTCAGATTTATGACTTGTGTTAAGTCGTTCAAGAATTCCAAATCGTCAGGAGTTGATAGTATTCCTATCTACTTTCTGAAACTATGCCCCAATAGTTAACTGAGAGCGTTTTGTCATATCTTTTGAAAACGGCATTTTTCCAAATCAGTTGACGTACGCAAAAGTTATACCTCATTTTAAAAAAAGACGATGTAAATGATTTAAATAATTACAGGCCGATAAGCTTACTTACGGCGTTCTCTAAAATTTCTGAAAAAGCTGCTTTCAATTGACTGTATAACTTTTTTTCAAAATACAACTTGTTTAATTGCCATCAACATGGTTGCCTTAAGGGAAGGAATATAGGGACCGCATTATTTGATCTTGTAAACTCAGTTACTGCTGCTTTGGAAAATAAATCCATACCATGCAGTATACTTCTTGATCTATCGAGAGCGTTCGACAGTATAAATCATTCCGATTGATTTATAAATTGGAGTGTTATGGCGTTAGCGAGGTGTGGCCTTATCTTCGTCACCTCATACTGACCCAACAGACCACCAGTATGTTGAGATTAACCGCAATGGTAACAATGCTCACTCCAGTATAATCACTACTCACAGGGGCGTGCCGCAAGACAGCCATTTTGGCCCACTGCTTTTTGTGATTTATTTTGATGATATTTATGCTGCCGAATACCCTCCGATACATAATAAACCTCTTTCAATGAATTATGCTGATGATACATCATTTGTTGTTGTGAGCCCGACGCTTAGAGACGGTCATCAACTGTAGTTCTACTCACTTAGACTTACTTGAAAGATGGTTAATATCTAATGGTTAAAGTATTATAGTAAAACTAATGTGATGCTCTTCAGAACTAAAGAAGTAAAATTATTCCGACCTACTATATCATTAAATAATCGATGACTACGATGTCTCAAAGTTCAGTTCGGCTCTTGGTCGAGAACACAAACCTGAGAGATGACAGTCTAAGTGGAGGGTCACATAGATCTAGTTTATAAAAAAATTAACTCACCTTGTTTTGGTATGCGAATGCTTCGCGACGTAGTCAACCTTGATGTTTTACGGATAATTTATCTGTCAATCTGCTACCACTCACCTTAGATTTGTAATTATTTTTTGGGGTGGCAGTTGGGACTTAGATCGTGTCTTTGTTGCACAAGAAAAAAGATTTTATGTATGATGTTACGGCTAAACTATCTTGCAGAGGTCATTTTGTAGGAAATAATTTTCTAACGATATTCGCTATCTGCGTAATTGAATGTTTGCTATTTCTATTTAAACATAAACATCTGTTTGGCCACAGTGCCTTTCAACACATTCACCATACCCGAAATAAAACAGACTACTGCTACCCCAAACACAGACTATTACTAACTGAAAAAGGTCTTCATTATATAAGTTTAAAATTCTTTAATAATTTACCTTAAGCAAACAAACAAGAAAGTAACTTTTATGTTTTTAAACGTGTTGTATACAACTTGCTTTTAAACCTTGATTCTTGTAATTTGAAAGATTTTCTAGATATAAGCTTCTAAAATTTCTTTTGTTTTGTTTGACTTTTGGCTTTGTTCTAATGATCTACAAAGAAGCAATAAAGCGTATTATTATTATTATTCTTATTATGTTGACATAAATCGATTATGGTTTGGCTTATTATAGTAATTTTCAAATTTATTCATAATTGCAAAGAAATTATAGATTTTTTTAGACGAAGTTGGTTTAACCGTTACACAATACATGACCCTACTAGTATCGAAATAGTACTATAATAGACTATTGATTCGTTAGCAAGCAGCTGGAAAGATGATTTGACAATTTGGGTTGGTGCATCCCGATGTGTACCATTTCACCAAGCAAAAAAAGTGACAGATTAGTCACGATGCTCAGTTGGAAGAATCAGACAGGTTGCTAGGAGAAAAAATTCAGATAAATAGTTAATACAAATAAATAATAAATACACATCACCCTGTATACAATTTAGTAGGTCTTTTGATAAAATTTGGTATGGGCAACTATTTTTCTTGGGTACTAGTAAAATGATATCATTATCTTTAATGGTTTGCAAAATATGGTACTTTTTCGAAAGAGATGAAAACGTCAAAATTTTGACAAAATCGTAGATATCTCAAAAACGGTTGAATTTAGGGATAGAGAACCTTAGTGAAAAATGTATTCAAATAATCTGTAGAATTAATTGAGGCAAGAAAAACACATGATTCCATTTAAAATAAGAAGATTGCCATAATATTTTCACATGGTTCTTTAGGTAGGATTTTGTTATTAAATTTTTTGTCACATTAGTCTAGCTACAATAGATCGTGAGAAAAATATAGTGGACGAGTGGTCTGAAACAGCCTGTATATAGGTACATCATGGATTCACAACCAAATATTTGATTAATTGAACCAAATTATATATTCATTTAACCCTTTATTTATTTGATATAAGGAAATATTTTGTAGGATCAACTAATTTTCCATGATAAAATTTTGTTGAAATTATTTGAAGAAATTGATTTTTTATTGCAGCTAAATTAGAAACTGTTTCACAAACTGTGCTAGACTCGAAATACGCAGTATTTTTAGACATACGTTTGTTTCATGGCTTTAACCTATTTACTTAATATGCGTTATGAGAAGCAAGTGTCTTTTAATATTTAGTGTCCTTAACTTTTAATATTTTCACTGCGCATCCTGGCATACTATTAATACATTTATCGACCGTTTCTTTAATATCTGAATCCTTTTCCCATATAACCTCAATCCGGTCTCACACATGCTTGCACGAATTCACCTCACACGAAAATGAACATGTATACCTAATGATTAACTACACTCTAAAGTGCGTGGATATTTGCCATTACACCTCGGATGGCTTGCACGAGAGGTAAGTAATCTATCACGCGAAAAATCGTTTCGATATTATTTACTGACAGATCATTTATATATTTCCCTACGTTCACCTTTCGTGAACTCCGACCGGAGAGCCAGATGAGTGGTATCGGCAAACAAAAGACCCTCGGGTTAATTAAGAGATTTTTTCCCATCGACGGCGGAAGATTTGGATGGCAACTGTTCTTGACGTATTTCACGTGATTTGTGGGGAACTGAGGTATTGCACGTTAATTATTTTTAGCTGTTAACCACAGCGGTAAATTAGCGCCCTAACTTTAGGAAGTTTTGTAATAATCTGAGCAGTGTTTTGTGTATTTGGAAAAAAAATTCCTACTGAACGCATTTTTACATCAAAGTCATAGACGTCTTTTCCAGCATGAAAAATAGGAGAATGGATTTTATGTACAGAAAATAGACAAATTGTTACCTAAATTTCCGGCACCGAAAGTGACGGTAGAATACCGAGAAAATAACGTGAGGCAAGAAATCAAAATAAAAACAGAAAAGGTGATGCACTTCCGCTTTACAAACCTTCGAATAAGTGGGTTGATATTCGGCAATCATGCAGGGTACCAGCCGGCTCGTCGGCGAAGGAGTGGGTTGATAGAAACACAAACCCAAGATGGATAATAAAATTTCGGCGCCACCTGCTTAGGTTATTACCTGTCATGCCCCAAGATAAGCAGGAATTTACGGTGTTAAATAAAAGTCGGGGGTAAAGCGGCTTGCAAATGTTTACACACAAAGAAATAAAAGAATGAGTTTACTGACAAAGCAAATATAATTTTTAATGCGAAATCTTGACATATAAATAAACAAATAAAGGCTATTGCCAGATTGACAAATAAAAAGAAATAAAGCTCAAACGGAGCAATGTTGTTGTCGAACTGACATTAAATACGGTAAAAAAAATGACAGGTTGTTCTAAGATAGGACACGAATGCCGAACGCTATGGCCAATGCGAACCGCTTACATGGACTTGTACAAACAAAATTTCTTAAATTATAAATTGATTGAAATGTTACGGTTACAAAAACACAAAAATAGAATTAAATATTTGAATGGTGAAAAGGTGAATAAACACCCTGTATATGCCAAGCCGATATTCAATCGGATAGTGTTTGACAATTGATTCAAATTAAGCGAGTAAAGGGAACAAAGAAGAATTGAGATTAAACTATTTTACTAAATTAACGTTAGGTAGCACCCTCCGATTCTAGGCACAACATATAAATTTTACTTTACTACATCAAATACAAAAAAACTAAATGATCGGGGGTGGTTTCCTATTATAATCGCGGAAAAGTTACAAAAATAAAAAAAGAAAGATAACGTGCACTTAGCTTTTCCCATGTTCAGCTGTTACGGGGCATGGAGATCCTCTTCTATGGGGACTGACAGATCGTAGCCTCTGGTCCGACTTGGTAATAACCGAAGCCAGATGGTCCGGGTAAATTTCAAAGAATGTAGGGTTCTCTCTTAAGGACTTAAAGAGTCGCAGAAGTCCTCAGCCGCACGTGGGTGTTCAAATTCTCACATAAAACGGAGGTAAAATTCCAGAATTCAAAAATAAGGGAGGTTATAAAGGCCTCTAAAAACACAGAAACCTCAAAATTAATGATTTAAAAGGAATGACAAGATTTGCTTAACTTTAAATAAGGAGGTTTTTACTACGAAGAGAAGAAATGAACAGATATGGCGTTGGGACGCGTGGTTCTCAAATTATATCCCGAATTTATCGGACCCATCTGCCGTGATATTCACGAAAATTCCACACCAAACACAAGCGAAGATACGGCCAATGGTTATTTCAAGCAATCTTCCAATAAAATCCACAGATGTGTGAAAATATCTAAAATTTCCAAAGATAGGAAGATGTACTCATAAGAACGCGTCTAAACAACACCCTAGAATGGCCAGGAATCCGGAAGGAAGGAAATACGTCACGCAACCAATCAGAAGACAGATAAATAAAATAAGAATACAGACATGGAGGTGCCCTCTAACGTCGAAAAGATGTAAACACAGAATAGGGCAGATCTAGATAAAACCACGATCAATCAGACAAATCGAACACATCTATTGCTGCGTGGAAATCGATAATGCCGACATGTCCAAAACAAACAGTCCTAGCCTTAAAAAGAAAACGTCAACACAAATGTCAAAACACAGGAATTGAAGGAATTTACTAAAATTGAAAGAAATTAAACGAAAATCTAAGACGGTATTAAGTATAAGAAACTATCTGTAAGTAAATGAGAATAAAAAGATACAAATTCTAGCAGGCTGCACCAACAGGGGAAAGAAAACACAATTTGAAAGCCAAGAATTAAGCGATAATGTTTACGTTGTGAAAATACAAGACGTAGGAGCATCTCTGAAGGTAGAGTACGAAAATAGAAGAAAATAAGGTTGCAAAAGCTTGTCGAAAAGACTAGCGAAGAACTAATTCGAGGTAAGCGAACCAAAAAAAAAAAAAACCGTAACAAAATTCTTATTTTGTGCCCATTCTCTTTCATAACTCACGAGCCGCCACTGTTAAATTAACGTGAATAATTTCCAAATGAATTTAAAATTAAACTATCAAGCGCAAAAAAATGCTGAACAAATTTTAACAGCATCTCCCTTAATATTCAATAAGTATTACATCCTCGAACATAAAGGAGCTCCGTAGGAAGATTTATGCCATTTCGCTTGCAATATATCAAGGGTGACACGTCTGAGATACCTACAATATGACTGATGTAGTGGTTATAGGTGCCATAAAAGAGGCGCGCGGATAGAGGCGAGGATGTGGATTTAGTGTTCGGCAAAGTGGGTGTATATATCTGGAGTTATGAGACGTCCTCGCATGGGAAATGATTCTTCCGATATTTAATTGAAAAATCCCCGAACGCGTCTCCCCACGTATCCGGCACCATCCCTTCTATCGCCTCGTCCTAATAGAAGGAGAAATTTGTTTGCGAGTTCATGCCTATTGGATATTAAATCCCGTTCGACTCGGCGGATCGTGTATGAGAAGTCGAACGTAAATCTCTCCCGTTATATTTTCCTAATTAAGGAAAAATGTGCTTTATATTAACCTTGCGTATATGGGGAAGGAGAGTGAATGAAATTCGTAAAAGGGGGAGATTTTATATTGAAATTGAAATTTGGATGGATAGCTCAATTTTGTAATATTCGATTTGATAACGAAAAAAAAAAAAGAAAATAGATAAAAGCCGTATTTCGAATTAAATAATAAGTGGTTTTCCTTTCAGTTTTTCAATATGTAGTGATGGGTTACTACAAAGCAATCTGCTATTTCATAGCAGCCAATTAATACTAATTACTAGATAAAGCCGTAGCAGTTTTCTAATGTACTCCAACCAAACAGTCATTGAGCATTAAAACCAATATTGCTTTATATCATGTTGCGGCACATGAGGCAAAATAGTGCCACACTAATATTTTACTATGAAAACTGTTACTTTGCATAGATAACCGAATAGTAAACAATAGAGTTATTGCTCGAAACTGGGAACCCTGTTTCGGGTACGCGATTATCCGAAATTTTTGGCGACGGGCTATCCAATTTCGTGTTTCTGGAATCGATTTTATTCAACGAATTTGCTAAAAGTTTTGGGTGTTCGATTACTGAAATTCCGAAATTTTAAAGAGATACATAATCAAAGTAGTAGTTCTATAATATTCCTTTTATCTATTATTAAACTGTATCTATTATTTGCAGCTATTTAATTTATAATTGCTCTTCTTATTTATTTCTTTTTTGCTATTTACCCGACAATAAGTTATTTAAGGCAATAAATAAGGGTAAGCAAAAAGAATAGCAATTTGGTTTGATGCTTACATGAATGGAAATATTAGTATAATAGTCAATATACAGGTGTATCAGATATAGAGGTAAATATAATAATATGTAGCAGCTGTAATAATATACGATCAAAAAGTCTTAATGCACAGAGCATCTATCTGTAAGCATTAATGAGAAAAAAAATATTTTGTAAATGCCGTGGGCTAGAGCCGCACCTGTGCCCAACCTAAATGCTGGCCCGAGTATACCCCCACATACCACTATCACTCAGCCATTACCGCTGTTAGTTTTGTGTGAATCGCCGCTTAGAGTGCAAGCCACTTCCAACATTTTATTTAAATTCTTCCCGTCTCGAAAAAACAATCCTTTTCAGGACCATCATGATTTCAAAGAAAATCGAAGCTTGATGCATCGGCAAAAGCGCGGGAATGTCTATACATGAATCTATATTCATTTTCGTGCGACATCATAGTAGAAAGGCGTGTTTGCAAATTTTCTGTATCTACATTTATTTCTGTGTAATTCGATTCAATTCATATTGCGTTATTTGATTAAATAAATCCAAAAGAAATAACTCAGATTCATGTGGTACCGTTTCTTAACAACTAACTCTCGATTCGACAAAGCAAAAGAAAAATATTTACGTTTTTTGTAACTACTTAAGTCGCATATCCGGTGAAACTCGAACGTCTTATCAGGATATTAAAAATAATACTTCGTAGTCTTACATAGAATGCTCTTAACAAATGAGGAATGTTTATTTTATAAAAAGAAGAAATTTAAAATGCCTCAGTTTTGCTATTTTTACAACGCCACACTGGCCGATTCGCCTTTATTTATTCAGAATGACGGTAAATGAATTTACGGCATACCATTAGAAATACTAAATGAGTGCAATGTATTCATACATATACCAGTTGCTTAAATGACGTTCCTTGCACCAGGCCCGGACTAAAGAATTTTTGGCTCTAAATTTTTTTTTTTATTTTTTAATGATGAAATCCGGCTTCGGTGGGTTTGTGCTTGATATGTCGTGTAGTTAACACCCAAGCAACATTTACTTTTTTATTTTTTGATCCACCCTGTATAATAGTAAAGACAATAAACTAACTATACTGTGCTAATCACATTAAATACATAAATGAATGTCTTAGCTTTTTCTGATTTGTTCTTACAAGCAACGTTTTCGTCAGGAATCGAAAAACCTATAAATAACTTTCTTTATTTTATGTAATTTATCTTGAAATATATCCTATCGATTCTTACAAGTGACTTGCTTGTTCCCAATTAATTTTAATATAAAAACTTCGAATTTGATTTACCTAGTTTTTTTTTAAACATTCTATGTCTGTTTTGCATTTTATTCTCTTATTTCACAAAGCTGTAATGATAAAGTTGATTATTTAAGTTCTTATAGCATTAATTCTGTGCCTTGGTGCGAGAAGGGCCAATATAAAAAAAAAATCACTAGTTTTGAGGTAATTAGCTGGCAAAGAACTTGTTCAAATTTATAGCAACATAAGACATAGAACCCAAAACCATAAAAATACATATAACATTGGCTCTTTCTGCACCAAGCCACAGAATTATACATAACAATATTTATTAGCTACAAATGATATTATCTGATTAATATTGATTTGTTGTATTATTTTACGTAACAGATATTGCTAAACAAAAAGCTTTTTTTTTCATCATTATTTATTTAATGTGCGGGAGAACAGGCAAACAATAATTCTACTGATAACATCAATCCCTCTGTTATTTTCCATGTATTTTTTTAAAGGGATCGAAGCCTGCGATAAATTACTGCTTGTGAAATGGCAAACACAAATAGCGGTGTTTTTTGTATGCGTATCAAAGCCACCAAACAGCAATTTTAATAATGGGATTAAATTCGCTAAACATCAGCATATATAGTTATGCTTTAGTACTTTTAACCGCTTTCGTCGGATCTAGGGTTAGTTAAATTAAGGGCTATAGTCTAGAAACATCTGTGTAAGATTAAATGTCATAATCTGTCAAAAATCTTCGCAAATAATTAAGTTATAAAACTCATAAATGCCCATATGTACAAGTCGATCCTAGGAGCGACTACTCAAAATGGTTCCAGAACCAAATAGTGCAAAATAGTCGATTTCGGATAACACCCGATTTCGGGTAAAGCTTGATATCGGATAAATCTATTATTACAAGTAAAGTTGTTATAACTGAAACAATCATGTACGAAATTTATTAGAAACAAACTTATGAGTATATTGAGATGATGATATATTGAGATTTAGTATGCTAAAAGTGTAACTTTCTGATAGTATATCACTAATACTTTTAATGCTTCCTAAGTATATGGTTTCATAACGATTTAAAATGAAAATATTTAACTCAATATCTTTCCCTTGTGTCTCTTCTATATTTTTTTTACGATTTACTATTTTTAGAATTCCTAAAGGCACCAACGGTGACCGTGAACTATCGATTACTCGTGTCGACTTGGAGCTTCCACCTTGAAGTACATACCATCGATCCAAATAAATATAGTTCGCTTTGCAATTCCCGTAACGTTGTATTTCATATGGGTAACGTAGTAAGATATACCAAAGACGCAAATGAAATACCAGAATACGCTTCCAAGGGGAAACATAAAAAAAATATATCAATAAAATATTAAATTATATTGTTGGCTTACTTGAGGGAAGTCTAAAAGTAGTCAAAAAACTACACAAAATCACTACCGACAACTGAAACTTACTGCGGATTCAAAAAATATATATATATATCATAAGTTAATGGAAATGATTCTTTATGTTTTTCTTCTTCACAGTAATTTACTTGAAAACTATAAAGCTTACAAAGTTAAAGCTTTCTGAAATTCAATATTATATCTATTATAAGGCTGTTTTTGAAAAAAAATTAGTCAAATCTATGTGAAGGCCGATTTCACTAGCGTATCCGGCTATAGTCATTAAAGAATTGTTTCTATACTACTGTAAACTTATTCAAAAAACTGTGTATTTACGTATGCAAAAGGAAATAAAAGATTAAGTGTTTGTCAAAATCAGATTCCTGCACCCATTTTTCAAATGTTACATAAGCCAATTTAACTTTCATTAACACAATTTTCTTTTGCCTAAATCTTAGTATACATGGCCTGCCAACTATGTTTTGACTCGCTAGTTAACTTCTTATAACTTGACAAAACTTGCATGAAAATCGAATCATCCTGGAAACAGGTCACTGCATACTCATTATGGCACATTATAGGATAACATTGTATCGAGTCTACATCACACATCACAAGTTCGAAATTCGTGCGGTCGAATGTTGTAAAATCGCATATTCGACAGGCCCAATTTCAATATTTCATCGAGTATGGTACAGAGTAGCCATCATCATATCTGATGAGCTAGGAAATATTGATTGTTTGTAGTTTATTTATAGGTGTATATTTTGTTATAAGAACATATTTATGACGATAGGTATAGGGATAGTTTACAGGTTTTAATATAGTTTTTGGTAAATAATTGATACATATGCACATATCCATAATTGGTTTTTATTGTTTTTAACTATGTTCCTTTTGTAGCTTCAACATATAGTAGCTAATCAATGAATAAATAAGATATATTTTTTGGTAGGTGTCACTTTGAGGGTTAGTATAAAAAATCACTCCCAAAAAATATACTTCTCCTTTTTTTACAGCTTCCAGTGTCACAAAAAATCTGAAAAAAATATATTATAATGAATTTAAGGATAGTCAAGTACAGTTTAAATTTCATAAAGATATCTTCAATAGGTTCTGAATTTTTTTTTTTACGTTAAGGATCGTCACCCCCATTTTTTCCCTTACAATAGGAGTTAGGGATATGAGATTAATTGTATGGCTATTTTAGATGAAGAACAATAAAAACAAGGAAAGAACCCTTTATCAGATGCGAGTGCAGTTTTCGTATGCTTAATCGGCTAGACCTTTTAGCTATCTAAGTGTTTTTACTGGTAGTAAGTAAAGTTTTAATTATAGCAAGCTAGTTCTATTGTTTCTGGCAATTAATTTAGTTATTGGGACCAAAAATATTTTTATTTGCATAACTTTGGGGGTTTATATTCTACGTCGTGCGCGCCCTTGCCTTGCACACATTTGTGTACTTTTAGTACGCAGGTATTGGCAGTTTTGTCTTTTATTGTTTAACCGTTGAATTGTTGCTGTAAACCTACAATGAAATTTATAGATTATTTAAAGACTTGGGGCTTGAATAATACGTTGGAGCTTTTAACAAAGAATTATAATGCAAGCAATAAGGATTACTTATGACGACTCACTATGTATCTACAGTGAGGTTGTAAATGGTCCCCTCCCCCCTGATAACTTTTGAATGGTATGAGATAGAGCAATGGAACAAAAACCAAGTGAAATTGGAGATAATTTGTGATTTTTTGCCTATAGAGATACGCACATGGCTTCTGATGTAAAATAGAGGACGTAGCTATCTTTAAAATTGTAAATAGGAAGTAATTTCATTTAGAAGCTCATTTGGAAGATATTTCTATTACTTTTATGGCAATGCAAACAGTTTTACGATTTTCGAAATTTTTACCAACTTACCCGAGATTAATAATTGGAGTACTTACGTTACTTTTTCTATAGCTCTCGTATAAATATTGTGGTTTTATGTGACTTGGTGAGGAAGCGATTGCTGTAAAATATGACATATTTTACAATATGACGTTTTTGCAAAATTTAGCAAAAGTGTCTTATCTGTCAGTGTATGTGTCATGTGTGTGGGTGTCTATGTTACAGATTACTGTAATTACAGGTTTCTGTACACTATATCCAAAAAGCGAATACGAGGGTTATCGAAAAAAGTAACGTAGGTACCCCAATAATTAATCTTTGATAAGTTGGTAAAAATTTCGAAAATCGTAAAACTGTTTGCATTGCCATAAAAGTAATAGAAATATCTTCCAAATGAGCTTCTAAATGAAATTACTTCCTATTTAAAATTTTAAAGATAGCTACGCCCTCTATTTTACATCAGAAGCCATATGCGTATCTCTATAGGCAAAAAATCACAAATTATCTCTAATTTCACTTGGATTTTGTTTCATTGCTCTATTTCATACCATTCAAAAGTTATCAGGGGAAGGGGAGGGGGCATTTACGACCTCACTGTATAAGTAGCAATAAGTAGCTTTATTAGCACTATTACAAGCATATTAAAGGTAAATAATAATTTTGCTACTACAAACTGATTGCACCTGTGTCATTGCAAAACTGTATGTTAAAACCTAATATTTTATTGGTACAAGTAAAGTGTTAACTATAATAACTAGTTCATTTAGAATTAGTAGTGTACCAATTTTGTTATAGCAAATGTATCATTTGTTAATAACAATATTATTTGAATATTTGGTATAGATGAACGAAATATTGTAGCAAATATTTTACCCCGGAACTCTTGTGTTATTTACCCTTAAATACTTAAAATATCTGTACCCTATTTAAGTATAATTTTTATCTGGGGGAACTCAATATTCACTTGTCAGCATTATTATTTTTTCTCAGTGTGTATAAGAGTCGATTTCACAAACTTCTCCGGCTGTAGCCTTTCTACAACACTTCTCTAATGTGTAGTTAATAAACATTGCAAATTCGACACACATGCCAGCGGTGAACGCACGCAATTTTGCATTTAATTTAAATTATAAGAGAAAAATATAGAACGTGCACAAACACTTACCCCATTATGAATCATCAGTGAATTATTCATAATACGACTACATACTATTTTGCAATTCAAGGTTCCTTTTTCGTTTTCGTATGGCTACCTACCGATGCTATGTATGTGCCATCAAGATGCCATATCTAGTATTTAAAGCTGAGAAACAAACAGCATTTGATTACTGACTGTTTTGTAACAAAGACGAAAAATTAATGAATCAAGAATCTAGATTGCTAATTTCCCATTTATGATTAATTATACACTTAGTAATATCCAAAACATATTATACCCAGACTCAAATTACTATTATAGCATTCATTATCTCCTCCATTATTATTAATTAATCCTCAACACGACACCAGTCGCATACCTTCCGCCACCAATTAGAAATTTCGCCTGTAACCCTTATCAAAGAACGTAAATCTCAATTTTCAACTCGTATCATCTATCACTCGATTAATATCTAAACGCGACTGTAATGGGATTATAATATAACTTTGCGAATAATCGCCATATTATCCGTTCTGTCGTGTCGTGCCGCTTTGTCCTTGGTCGTCTTCTAGATTCCGTGCGCGGTTTCCATCGTGACCCGGTCTTAAACTGAGTGATGGCATCTGACATGGAGAAGTGGTCGAAAGTGGCTGACGGAGGGTATTCGTAAGGGCCCTTACTTCCATCTGGGCCTCTTGACTGCTGCGTCGGAGAAATGAGGCGACCAGGCGACTCTCTCCTTTTTCTGTTGGGATGCGGACCTTCGGCGTACGATGGGTATCACGTGCGTGTCTTTCTGTCCTTAACACTCCTCTTTTCTCTAACTTATGATCCGAGAAATTGCCGGTAAATGGACGTCTATCTGCTGCAGGGAGCGCACATCTCCACGTCCCTTTTCGTAATTTGACCTGAGGAGATAGTGCTGGTCTTCTTAATGAAAAAATCAATTAAACGTTTGTAATTTACGTTTATGTTACCCGTATGTTATATATAACTGAACATAGGTGCAGTGTTCATGAAATTACTTAACAAATGTTATTTTTTTTTAATAGTTATAGTTACGAGTAATTTCTGTAAAAAATATTTCTACTAATATTTATAACCATGAGTTTACTATGTACTATCAAAATGTTAGAGGATTCAGAACCAAAATTAATACTTTCTTTGGGAGTATTATATCAAGTGAATATGACTTAAGTGATCTTTGATAATGATTTGTTTCCTTCTAATTATATTTTTTTCGTAAAGCTACAAGTTTTCTTGTCGTTCATCCTAAACGGAGTGGAGGGATGTTAATATCTTTTAAATCACGTTTACCCTTTCAACAATTATTTAGAACAGAATCATATTCCTTCAGTTCTAAGAAGTTAATAGTGAAGACATCTTTCCCTTTTTCGATTCTTTCTTTATTCTGTCAGACACGCTCTTAATTTTGTAATTTACGACCACTAGAGTTCCTTTGTACACCACACGCAATCACTTTTGTAACCCCACCAAGGGAAAATGGTCAGTGTAACAAGGGACTACTAGTTCAAAACCATATTGTAATAAGCAGTTCTATTCCGACATTTCAAGCGACAATACATTTGTAAATATCTTACTATGTAAATATATGGAATTACAAAAAAAAGGGTTTTGTGTGTTTTGTTATTTAAACACATCAACGTAGAAGTGACAAATCCAGCACCAACGCACTCACAAAATTCTACAACAATAAGATTACTCTCATGTTCTCGATGCAGCTCCCTTATTTACTTGCTTGTAAGTTAACCTTAGACTCATGTAAAATACTTATTTATGTAGTGTACTCTCCACCTGATGCTACTTATACCGATTTAGAGATATTTCTTAATACCTTAGAACAAATAAATGTCCAAGACAACACTGAATTATTATTAATTGTTGACTTCAACCTACCCAACTCTAATAATATCCAAAGCAGAGACAGGAAATGTCAAGCCATGAATACTCTTGTCCAATATATGAATCTCCAGCAATACAGTTGTGAATTTCGACAGACGTTTGATAGATCTTGGCTTTTCTAATTCTGAAGCTATGCATGCGGAGTATGAAGATTCTCCAAGGGCAGGGCAGAAAAATCTATAACTTTAAAAAAGCCAATTACACAGCTTTTTTTGATGTTTTTATTACTATTGATTGGGCAGTTCCTTCCACTATCACAGAGGTTAATTTAACATACTGGAAAGCCGCAAATCCTTTTCTGTACATAAAAAGAATGAAACAGCTTTAATTGAGAACTACAGACCAATTGCCATCATTAACAATTTTGCCAAAGTTCTTTACCAACTCATTAATCACCCAGAGATTAAAAACCCCAGATACCTTTACACCAACATAGATTCGTCAATAAACGATCTACAGTAAGCAACCTAATATATCTAAAATATCTTTTGATATCAATAGTTTTCTCGTTTTGTTGGCTGCTTGACCAAATTTTTCCGTGATGCACTTCAACATGGTAGCGTAAGATTTTGAAAGCACTTCTGCTATATAATTCTATATTTTCCTAATCAATGCCTAAAACTTCAAAAATCACTTAAGACATATTGTGAACGTATATGGCAGCAATTACAACTCAACTCCTACTCTTATTTTTAAATCCACTTCTGCGCCACTAAAATCTTATTGGTCCCAATAGGCATACCCCCAAAGACAAATACCATACCTCAACCAAAAACCAATCAAGGCGTTGTAGGTTATAAGAAGTAATTGTTCTGTACACTGGAACCACTAAAGTAAAGTTCTCAGTAAATAGCAGAAGGAATTAAATTTACCTACCAATTAAAATGTAGTAATGATGCTTCCAATTTAAATGTTCGTCTATAATTTTATTACACCAATAAATTGACCTTTTTAACATTGTCTAAGATTCCACCTTCTACACTCACCTTAATTTGCGAACACTCTTTTTGTCTATTATAAAACGAATGATTTAAGATTTTTTCCATACTTAATTATAATTGTCGACACACCAGGTATTTACTGCATTTAATATTTTTTGATATTTCATTTCCAAATCCTTATTTTTATTGTGCGACATAATCAAGGTGCGCATACATCATAAACAGTGTATCAGAAACAACAAAAGGTAAATCATTATTGTAGTTATATAAGTAGAAATAACACGGGTCCTAAATTAAAACCCTGTGGGACTCCTGTAATAAGGCCACGACATTCTGAGTTGCATTTTGAAATTGAAATGTTCCGTTTGTATTTTATACTAATGCATTGATATTTGCTGCTTAAGAAGAATTTTAATCACTCGTACGATATTCGACTGGTAGATACCATAGGAATATAATTCACACACAATCGAAAAATTTGTTGAAATCATACAAGACACCCGCACGTCATTATAGCTCCTCATAAAAACTTCAAAGAGCGGATACAGTTGACCTGCCCAATCCAAAACCATGTTGTCGCCCCGTTGTCAGATTATTTGTATAGTCTGCTTTTTAATTCGACGGAGTGATAGAGTATTAAAAATGTGACGTTCTGTTATTGGTTCAATTCGAAAATACCGCTAACAAGACAAGCCCGACACAACAAGGCACAAATTGAGAATCTATGACGTTTGACATAAGATTTTTATTTTATATGAATATATATTCATTACATAAGATTGCTTTCACATCCTTCTAAACTATACCAACCAATCTTAGAGTATTATTCCCTGTAGAAGGTAATTACAGTACATTATAAAAACGCTTTCCTGTGTTTTAGTTGATTTCGCTTGTGCGGTATTGTAATGAAATGAATACAAACAATACTGGAGTCACCCGAAAAAGACACGCTTTTTCGTGTTAAAGATAAAGAAAATGTTTTGAATATATACAAAACATTACATGAAGCAAATAAGGTCCTGAATGTATTAAAATTATCAAAAATGACAGTACAATCTGCTATATCTCACACTATAATTAACACATATACACGTTTTTCTGAACATGAACTTATATGAAAAATTAATTTTTAAAATATTTGCAATATATGCTTCAGAGAATGTACTTTTAATTATGTATTCGTATTTAGAGCATACAATTTCCTGTTCTAATGTGAAATATATCACATAGATGTCGCTGATTTTATTGGTGCTGCGTGAATATGATTTGCTTCTCCCATTATTTACGTCACTCCGTCGTTTAAAAAAATAGACTATAGTTGCATATTTTAGGAGTTGATCAACAAAACGGTATTAAAAGATTCTAGAAAAACTAGAAGAAACTGTTAGATATAGGTTTGTAGTTGGTTATAAACTGAAGATCATTGTATTTTAGGGGCTATGAGAACCTGCTCAACAGCAGCTGTAGTATTGGAGTAGTATTGGATCTTACCCCCCTCCATATTGTAGTAGAGGACGTGGCAAACAGAACCACACTCAGAATGGTCAAGGAAGGAATGATTAGGCATAGGCCTCAATCTCCTGACGGTGATCAAACCTGGGATATGCCCCAGAATGATATGTTAAAAAAATTCAGCTTTGTGAAGGAATTCATCATAAAGCTCAGTAACAGGAGCCAGTGGGATCATAACACCATCTTGAACTTGAATAGAAATGCCATCAAATGGTATACTGATGGCTCCAAAACGGCAGAAGGAACTGGAATAGGAATATATGGGCCTAGAACCACATATTTCGAAAGCTTGGGAAAATATCCAAGTATATTTCAGGCGGAAATACACGCTATTGGAAGATGTGTTCAGTTCATTATGGATAGGAACTATCAGAAGCAGGAGATTATCATCGTGTCTGATAGTCAAGCAGCCATCAAGGCGCTGAACTCATATGAAAACAGCTCCAAGATGGTCTGGGAATGCCTAGAGAAACTAAATGAGCTAGGCAAAAGAAATAAAGTAACCCTCCTGTGGGTTCCGGGCCACACAGGAGTGGAAGGAAACGAAATAACGGATAATCTCGCAAAAAAAGGGACTGGAATGCCTTTTGTAGGGGCCTGAACCCTTTTGCGGGTTAAGTAGCAGTACAATACTGAAGAAACTAAAAATAGAATAGAGAATAGAGAATCTCCAGGGAATGAGGCAAAGTAAAATTCTTCTGGGAACTTATAACCAGAAGAGGTTTAAAGAATGCATCAACCTACGTTAGAATAATGTTCGCATATTAACAGGAATACTTTCAGGCCATTGTGGACTGAAAGGACACCTGAGTAAGCTTGAATTGGGAAAGGATTCTGAATGTAGATTTTGTGGGGAACAGGATGAAACACCCATCCACCTCTTCTCAAACTGCGTAGCGCTGTGCAACTCGAGGGCGTTGCACTTGGGAGCATGTGAAATGGAAGTGGGAGACTTACCTAGACTGGGGCCCTCTGACATCCTACACTTTCTGAAAGGAATAGGATTGGAAGGCCAACTGTAAAGCAGCAAGAACAGGGGACACAACAGATCTTTTAGGTCGCAGTGTAATATCACCCTTCTATCTACATACATGCATACATTCTATTTTAAAATTGGCACTACTTTGCCCGTCTTCAACGAACTTGGAAAGCATCCCATATCAAAACATAAGTTAACTAATTATGAAATTGGTTTTTCAATATAGATCATAACTTTTTTAAGGCAATATTTCGGGGCGTCGATAGGCTCAGCTGATTGTGAGTTTCTACTCCTCAATTTGGTAAATATCAACCTTAGCAATTCTTTTTCATCGAATTCTGGTGAATACCTGTTACTACCATTGATGTATTATTATCCAATGTCATTTGTTATTGTTGTATCATTTATACCAATCATTGCATACAGCTTTACACTTATAATGAAGATTTTGTTTCAATAAAAGAGATAACATTATTAATTCACCTTTAGAGATCATCCTACACTGAGAAAAAATAATTAATAATCATAAATAAAAATACAATTATCGTAAGTAAAAAGTTCAGCAAAAGCACAGCAGATTACTTAACACTAGTAAAAAAGAGATCCTAAACACTGATACTAACAACAATCAATCTAAGTTACTTAGGTCTGCTTCATACCGGTAACTTATGAAGTTACTTATGATAATTAACCAAAGAATATATGCAGTTGCGGTAAGTAAAAGATTTGCTCCTGTCAAGTAGATGTATTGCTATGAGTGAACTATTCTATAATGGCTATCACACCTTCATTATTAACCTCAATTATACAAGCGACGGCATCCACACTTTAACTTCACCAGCGGGCGCAGATATCATCACAATGATGGGGAATTCATATATCCCACCACGTGGTTCAAAACTGCAATCTTGAAACATTCGATGCTATAGGTCGTACTTCTTCCTTCATCGCTGGGATTCTTTATACGGATGGTGTTGGTGTGTTCTTGAGTTAACCTACCCGGTATTTTTCATATATTTGCGTTCCAACTGGCCTACAATGACCGTACTCCTTGGCCACTCTTTTTCGACGACCTTTTCCCACATTCGTAACTTGACGGTAGCCCGCGTATTTTTACGCCCGACTATTTTATTACTCCGTTGCATTAGCCAATCAGGAATAGTAAAACAATCACGGGGTGGCAGCAAAACTCAAATAATCATAGTTGTGGCAAGTTGTTACCTATTTAAGAAAATACATGAGTTTAATAGCCATCAGCATTGTTGTCACTTCTACTAAGCATGTGCTGTAGTCCGATACAGTATCAGTAATCATAAGTAATACGTTACTTACCACAAATTTATGAGGTACGCTGTGTAATAGCTGTTAATAAAAGCATTATTTACAGTAACAACTTGCATTCAGGGAACTGGGTTTAGTTGCAGGTATTAATTAACGAGAATTAATAGTCAAGTAAAACATTATCTATTGTAAATAATTTTTTATCAAGTAAACACTTTACCTAGGCCATTTTCCCAGTGTGTACACCCTCCGACAAGTAAAAAAAGTATTATCCATTCTTAATACAACGTATAATACTATTTGATCGATTCAAATGCGAACTATTTTCTAGATATCGAATCTTCCATCCCCCTTTCTCTGAAATCTTAATTTACAAACTTAATCCTTCTATTGAATATTCAGAAAAAACATTAATTTACAATTTAAAAATCTACGTCATTATTTTATCGGCATACGCGCTTACTAAAACTGCCGAGAAATCCATACTTACTCTTCCCAGATTCTCTACTCTAACGTTTCGTAAAAGGTTTATGGGTAGCTGCGAGCGGTAATACCTATACGCGCCCGTCAATTACGGTGATTTCCTTTGATCTGTTTCAATATCATGGCAACGGCGACGCTAAATGTAATAATCGCATTTCGCCTTTCTTTCGTTATTGCTAGGTCTCCGACTTATTAGTCCTTTGTAGGGGTTATAAACCGTGAGCTTTGCAGTGCTAGCGGAAGCTTATCGCCAATAACATGCCTCCGAAAAGAACCTAACGGCTCCCTATCATATCTGGAGTCTCTCCGCGGGATATTCACACAAAGACATACCGTAATGACAATGCGGTCTTTATTTTTCGCGTTTCCTCCGAATCGCTATTGAAATAGTGGGCCATACCCATCGAGAAGACAGTAATCCGGAAGCTGTACGTTATTTCGTATAGGAGGACAAAGAAATGTGAAAATAAACACGCAACATACACGCATCAGCTATTATTCCCTCCCCTTAATAGCCAAAAAATGATAATAATGAAGGACGCTATTCTTTACTTTTAATATGAATGTCTTACTTTATGCGCGGTTTTACATTTGTGTACGTTTTAAAAGTTATATTTATACTGGAGAAATGAGATTTCCAACAATGTTTCGTAGTTTTAATATTTATGCATTGATATA
>RXPK01000028.1:1289745-1481834 GCA_004143645.1 Protaetia brevitarsis | reverse complement strand
TGGTGTTCCATACACTTCTACGATGTCATCCACCTTAGAGAACCTGGTATAAACGCAGTACTTGTAATACAAAAATAACATGTTTGATGGGAATTTGTTCTTAGCAGATAATGCAATTTTATTTCCGTTTTCTTGAATTAGCGGCTTATTTTTATATTGAATTATTTTTTTTAAATCAATTAAAATTATTCATTAACGTTTCGACAATCTATTTATTCTTGTCTTCTTCAGAATTTTTTTTCTATAATTTAATTTTTTATCTACAATTAATAAAAATTTATGTCATTAACATTTTAAATGCAATTATAAAGCGCGATGCATATTAGAAATGATCCAAATAAACAAACATAAAAACTCAGTAAACGATAAAACAGAAATAGAAAGTTTAACAAAAATTTATGCACTAATCATTTAAATACTACTTTTCGCCGTTAATATATATATGTAAAGAGACAAATAAACAATTTTTAATATAACAATAAAAAAACTTCGACACTTTAAATACAAAATGTTTTCATACACAGTTAGTTTGTATTTAACAAATAACATTGTTTGTAATTAGTAAGAACGTGCAAATTTTAAAGTAACTTTTAAAATATCTTTGTGTTGTCTTTAAATGTGTAAGTATAAACTCATGCATAGATTTAAAATGTTAATGATATAAACTTTTATTAATTGTAGAAGAAAACAAGAATAAATAGATTGTCGAAACGTTAATGAATAGTCTTAATTGATTAAAAAAAATTAATTCAATATAAAAATAAGCCGCTAACTCAAGAAAAACGGAAAAACATAAAAATAAAATGTTTTTCATTTCATATATCTAAAATACTCACTACAGCATTTATATGAGCAATGGGGAAACTGGTTATCGCCTCTCGTATGTGCAACGTTCGCCGCGTACGCGAATGTCCTTGCCCTAGTAATTATATATTGACAGCCTTTTATTATACAAAAATTATACATTTAAAGTTGGCACTACTACAATCTCATGGGTGTCACATTTTGCGAAGTCCAAGTTATAGGATTTCTCGCTTACCTGACGGATGTGTGTTCCTTTCGAAGTGCGCGTTGAGCAGCTCCAGCGCCTGAGGTGTGAAGGAGGTCCTCCTTTTCCGCTTTTTCGACGGCTCGATTCCGATGAAGTCCGTCAAGTGATTTTGCCCGCTCTTGTATCTGGAAAAGCTTTTACGCATTATTATTCACGTGATATTATTAATATTAATGCGAACGGTGAACGAAAAAAAAAAGAATTGCGATAATGATATTGTACCAACCTTTCTTCCGCCTCCTTCATCCATCGCTCCAACACCGGTTTGATTTTCTGGGCGCTTTTCGGCGTGATATCGAGTTTCTCGAACCTGAAGTGTTAATCACCGGTTGGAAACAATTTACATCTTAAAATTGCGTGTCTACTTTCTACTACATCGTTGTATGTGTGTGTGAGTTAATAAATTAATTCCTAAATGAAAACGTAGGCAAGAAAAAAAAAAGGTGGATGCTAAAGAATAGCTTAAACCGTGTGTGTAGGTACATCTACTTATTAAATTGCCAGAGGAATAAATTAGAATCGTTCTAATTTAATAACAGTGCCTCTTTTTTTCTTGTGTGTTGCGTGCTTCTTTGTATGTGTGTGCGCGTTTTTAATTTTCATCAAGAAGGCACATACGCCGACAACACAGCAATTTGAGTCTAATTTATACGCGAGTCCACAAATTACCCTTCCAACTCCCTATCACACGTATCATTATCATCATTATTATTAGTATTAGTATTATATAATGCACGGAGCTCTAACAACTTCCTAGAGTCGCGTAAACGAACACACACACAATCACGAAATACAAGCAAGCTTAATAACGTTATATCCACTACTCAACTTATAATTACCGCTAATTATAGGTTAAAGATAATTATTAATTAAGGCACAGGAACTGACATGGTAATAACGCATGTTTCGCAAAACGGCCGAATTGCTTTTGGTGAATTCGATTATCCAGAGTGATATGTGCCGATGTTGTTACTGGTTGTGTATATGTGATGCCAGTGCCCTGGCCCGCTTTCCCTAATGCTTCTATCGAACATATAATTGTTATAATACAAAGTATTTATTAATAATAAAATGACTTCGCACCAGGCAGTGTTACAGAAGGATTAGTGTGAAAAGTGAATTAGAAACTCTGCTGGATGTGAAATGAAATATGAATACTAAATATTAGAAAAATGGTGTAAATGATGTAAAGTGCGTCCATACCATAAATTATATATATGGAATAGAACAAAAATAAATAAAAGCCGTTTGTTTTAAAACTTTTAAAATTTTATATGAACGTACATTGCTTGCTGCTGAGTAGAGAGCTGTGCTGCCGCGAACATCTGAGAGGCCAGGGCACTGGGAACAAATCAAGCAGTTACTTACTTTTATATACTCAAAGTTTGTTACGAAGTGCACAACAGGAAATGGTGTAAAACTGTCTTTATTTACTTTTATCTACACTGATATGACTTTTTTTCCCCTTCAAATCATTCAAAGCAATATACTTTACTCCTTCAAGAAATGGCAGTTTTCGATATAGCCAAACAAACACATTAAAAAAAAAAAACCTTTTAATACTAAAACTAAGGATTCTTTCTAGCGCTTGCAAGAGTCGGCCAGAATTTTGCAAACCCCTTGCAGTTAACAGTGGAAAACATTGTAAGTGGGTTTGAGTGCATGGAGATTAATTTTCAAAATACAGTGTGTCCCAAAAAGTTTTATACAAATGAAGAAAAAGTTTATCTTACATTCACAAAAAAAAAAATTCTTGATAAAAGATCTATAATTAAGTACAAAATTTTTAAAACATTGGCTGGAATACAGGGAAAATCAAAATCATGATTTGGAGTGAGAGTAAAATACGTTCAAACTGTAGTGGAGAGCAAAGTGTTCAGTGAAATTATTATTAAGTAGCAAAAAATATGCGCACTTGTAGATTAAATTAAAAGATATTTCAATAAACATGTCAGAAATTGTTAGATTAATAAGCAGTATGAAACCGGTAAGATCCCGTACATAATAAGCGCCCTGATTGTGTTTTTTACACACGTTCTTGATAGAGTGTATTGGAATATCTAATAACTGTCAACAAATGTAATGTACATCAGTGTGTTTGCAATAATTAGAGAAATGCAGTAAAACTGAATATTAATGATAGAATTGAAATTATTCTTATTGTTGGAGAATTATAAAATTTAAAATTTCATAACTGTCAGATATAAATAAATTCAAGAGTTCTGGAAGTGTTGAAATAAATTTAGAAAGAAAACATCAGACATGGATTCGAAATGAAGATATTGAAACTGATTTGATGCTATTGGTCATGGAAAATCCAAAATATCTTTTCGAAAAGATCCAATTTATTAAATGTACGTAAAAATACAGTTGCACGTATTTTTAAAGTCAAATAAATTTAAACCATACAAACCACTATTTACCCATACTTTAAAAGAAAGAGATGTTGAACGAAAGTTCGAATTTTGTGCTCGTATCCAAGGAGAATTAGAAGATAACAGATTTATGACACGGGAGGTACATGGAGTTTCCTTGGTCTCCAACGTCGTCGGATATTGCCCCCTCTAGACTTTTTTTTTGTGGAGTTACTTTAAAGAAAGGTATACCTTCAGAGGCCATTTCAAGATGTTGATCATCTTGAAAGACTCATTAGACAAACATGTGAAGCTATAACTCCAGATGTGATTAGAAATGTCATACATGAATTTAATCAACGAACAAATCAATTGTGTAATTTACATGTTCCCAATAAAATAAATTCGTAAATTGCGTATTATTCATTGTATATTTATCACGTCTTATTTATTTATTCAATAAATGATCTAATTAATAAATATCTTGTAATTTTTATCTGGGGAAATCACAAATCTACAAGTGGGCATAATTTTTTGCTACTTAATAATAATTTCAATGAAATTTTGCTCTCATTAGAGTTTGAACGTATTTTACTCTCACTCCAAATCATGATTTTGATTTTCCCTGTATTCCAGCCAATGTTTTAAAAATTTTGTACTTAATTATGGATCAACAAGTCATGCAGAGCTTTTTATCAAGAATATTTTTTTGTGAAATGTAAGATAACTTTTCTCCATTTGTATAAAACTTTTTGGGACACACTGTCTAAACATTTTTCAGAGAAGCATTAATGCAGACAGTTTAAGTACAGAAATATGTGCGTGATACATAAAGCAAGTTAATTGTTAAATCAACCGACCAAGTACAAAAATTATTAAAACGAAATTAGGTTCAAACCACTTTTGTTTTGATATAAATCTATTAATTTACTTTTATTCGTACAGGGTTATTATCAATCTACGCGCATAAACTTGGGGATTTATTCCTCATGGTAAATAATCACTAATAAGCGAAAAAAAAGTAGTAAACGTTTTTTAGTGTCCTAGATATCCGCAAATTTTCTTTCCAAGATAATATACATAGAATATTAGAAATTACAAGAATATATAGAAATTACGTGAAGTTACGATGACGGTAAACAATTGCAATTTTGACAACTGTGCATCTTGTCATTGTGACATTTAAATTGTGTCGTAACGTTCAAAATTTGTAACAATTATGGCGCACAATTTCTCTACCTAAGAACTTATGGATATGGTACTGACATACGGGAAATCATGGCAAAATTCTGTGCTTTAGGGTTAAGGTTATCATCCGACACGGGAATCCTTTTTACGTGTGGTAAGGAAAATGATAATATTCGATCGATGCGTGTGCAACATGGAGGAGCAATTAGACTTGTACACATTATTAATTTCGGTTTTAGAGAAGGTTTTGAAGGTCGTCGAAGAGCAGCGTGGCATAAGCACTAGTATATTTGGAGAAAGCATTGTGATACCCACAATCCACAATTCGTGAATATTCAGGCATAACCAACTTCATCCATATTACGTACAACGTCTACAAGCCCTACTACCAATGGATCATCCCCCTCGAATACAACTTTGCGAGTGGTTTTTTGCTAGATCAGCATCAGTTCAACCCAAACTTTACCAATACTGTTTTAGTTACGTATGAGGCGATTTTTACGCGTAATTATATTAACAATGTCCACAACACGCATTATTGAGCATTATATGTAGAAACCTCATATTACTCGCCGAATAAGATTTTTCCGTGAATGTGTGGGCTGGAATTGTGAACGGACTCCTTATTGTTCCTTTCATTCTGGAGAATCGATTAACTGGGGCTCGTTATTTACAATTTTTGCGCGATAATTTACCAGAACTGCTCGAAGATGTTGCTCTTGATGTTAGACAGGCTATGTGATTTCTCTAAGATGGTGCTTCAGCACATTTTTCGAAGGAAGTGCGGCGACATTTTGATAATGCGTTTTCCGGAGGATACATGGATCGAGGTGATCCAATAACCTGGCCACCTCGATCGCCCTACCTCAATCCTTTTGATTTTTATTTTTGGGGCCACTTAAGAAACATTTACTACAATTTTTTGCGTCTATTAGTTATTACTTTTCATGAGGAATAAATCCCCAAGTTTATGCGTATAGGTTGGGAACCACTCTGTATATAAGCTGTCCCGTCGAACACATTAGATTTTTTTGAACTTTCTACTGGGAATTCAATTTGAAACTTACAGGGCAGTCATAGCCCAATTTACTTAAGGAAAACATCTTCAACATTATAGCACTTTCGGTACACTTTATTTATGAAAACTAAATATTACAAATCATCCTAACCCCGGCTCCACCTGAAAAAGTACTACACGAGGCTACCTATTCTAAGTACTAAAGGGTCCATAACAATTGAAATGATCCTACTCTAACTAAATAATTTCCCTATGATTTTTAATAACAAGAATATAATACAGTGCTGCGACCATATGAATACTACTTTTGAGAAATGATAAAATATATGAAATGTGATTATTCACATAATCGCGAGTCTACAGTAAATCAGTCAGCTATCAGTTATTATTAAATGCGCCCATGGAACGACTTTCGTTATCTCCCAGCATTCGCCAAGGACACTGATTATATATAATATCTTATATTAAAATCAATGGCCACGGAGTAAGGGAAAACCATGGCAAAAACTTACTCTGGGAGGATCTGGGAAGAAGTCCAGACCTTAACTTTCTTTCGGTATACAGGGTGTTGATATCAAATTTCTTATCTTAAATAGAATAGTGCAATTTTTATGAGTCTAGTGAATTTATCGAATCATTTGAAACCAGTTCGTATTTAAGATTTCCTATCAGTAAAATTTAACCGTTTTGAGACAATTAGCAATTTTGTTGAATTTTTAACGTTTGCATCCTAGCGAATAAAATATATGAGAGATTTTAGATATTTAGTTGTTCTAGTACTGTCGATGCAGTTACAAGGATGTGAGTATTCAGTATTGCACCATTAATAACTGAATCACCTACAAATTGTTCAAAAACGCCACTTCATTTTGAATACTTTTAAACAAACAAAGCTTTTCTTCTTTTAAATAGAACATGGTATTTTTTATTACAACATTGAATGTAACGTAAAATTCTACATCGATTGGTATTGGAGTTTGATATACCCACGTATAGTTTTTTAAATATTAGCATTTTTTGCGCAAAATTGCTTAAAATATGCCCAAATCCTTAGTTTCAAGCAAACATTACTTTTTCCTGCCAAACACTTTGTATATAATTTTTTTAAAGTAACACGTCATATATTTTTGCATTATTTGGTTTTGAGATATTTATCATTGGAAGTTTTCTAATTATTAGCCTAATTTTGTGTACGTATAACTATACCTGTATATCGAAAATGCTATAAAATTGAAAATATTTTTTTAAGTAAATTGCAGTGGGCCATGCCTACTCTGCAAGTTTCGAAATCACATTCCTACTACAAGTTCGAAAACGTCCAATGGGTCGGTTTGGTGGGACCCTGTATAATTAATTATCAATTGCAATTTGCTATTATTCGAACTACATCGGTAAAATTAGCAAAATAGTAGTACTTTTCTGCTAATTGTGATGGTGAAATTAGAAAAGCAATTGAAGTTTTGCATTTTGGAGATAACAAAATAATATTTTTTTCAACGAAACCCCCTTATCTTTGTTAAAAGTTTTGAGAATGGTTCTCAAAACTTAATCCTAAATCACGTACACAATCCCTCATTAAGTTTTCTTTAAATTATTCAGAATACGCTCAAAATAACTTCAGTGCCTTCGTTTATTATAAATATTTTGTTTACAATAGATTGTAAAAGAAGATTTTTACTTGACTTGACACGATTAAGCAGTTCGAATAATAACGAAGTTAGCAATAATAGTGACTTTATTTTGGCACAGTGTGTACATTTCTGGTCGCCAATAAAATTATTATAACCAATTAATAAATATTTAGTATAAGTAAACTAAGGAGGTAGAAAACACAATAGTTTGGCCATTAAATGAGGATAGAAGAAGAAAAAGACCTAAAGGCTGGGTAAAAGGTGTGACCGATAGCAAATAATATATAATATAATAAAAAACAGACTGACACGAATTCTTTATCAGTATAGTATTAATTATCGAATTTGCACCGTTTCCTGTTCTGCGTAAAATCGTACGAATTTGCGTCAAATTCTTTTGACGTAACCTCTCAATAGATTCAAATTTATGCTACTTGCATTTCTATTATTTCAATTTATTCAAGATATATATGGAGATATAAATTCTTTCGATAAAACTAATATTATCGAAGTTGTGATCAAATAAATGAATGCAATGTTGTTAGGCTATATGAAAATTACAGCCAAATACTTTTTATTTTACCTGCATATCGCGCTCTGGCTGTAGGCTGGTCCTTCCGTAACGCTCAGTGCTTGACCCACTTGGGTCTGAGTGAGGCCCAGCGACAATCTTCGCAGTTTAAAGGCCTTTGCGAAATCCTTGATCTCGTCGAGATTGATGCCGTCCACTACGTTACTGTTAGCCTGGTTTATCGTCGGCTGATCTGGAAGGTTATTAAAAAAAAACAGTCCTTTATACTCCCCATACTTTTAAGTATTTATATACATAATATGACTATATCAAGAATAAATAATGCATTTTCTCTTCTGATAAAATGTTTTGGTTGAACAAATTAAAATTGTTTTGTTAATTTGGAAAAAAACTTCATTTCTTTTTCAACTGAGCATAAAAATAAATTTTTGTTGACGCGTTGTGGATTCAAAATATGCATAGACATATAGCGGAATATTTCCCACCTAGATTTAATAATTTATTTATCCAACAGCATTGACTAAGTGATTGAAACAAAATTGTATGTTTTTTTTTTGTATACAATTTAAGAACAAGATAAAGCTTGTTCGCAGTGCAATCAAACTAATTACAAACTAATCATTTCTGTTGGACCATTTCAGTCATGTTAAGAATTATAATTGGGTAACTATGATTGCGTTACTGCTTACATGAGATGACTAATAAGAAACTCTTAGGAATTGTATATTCAAAATAAGTAGCTACTCCTTATCCTGTTATGATCCTGTTTCAAGCAGTGTTTCAGGAAGTTCTATACATATTCTATTTCTAAGACCTTAAGGAACTTAAGCTAGCACATCTGGTATTACTTATAGCAGTAACATAAAAAAGATTAGATGCTAATCTTACATTTGCCCCGTACTTCCTACACTGTATTTTTGAAAAAATCACTTGTTTTCTTAAAATTAATAAGAGAGTTTTTCATACAGTGCCAACTTAGGTTGACACATTGTAATATACATACGTATTCACACGCATACCACACACCGGTTACTTTAACAAATGTAAATAATTACTAATTTCCTGATAACACCCAAAGTACAAAGTGGTTTAAGTGGTTATAATTAGGGACCGGATTGTATGCAAAGTGCATATATTGTATTTTTTCCATATCTTTAATTATAGTCTATATATAGACGTATTACACTACTTGAAGTTAATTAGCGTTAATTAGTGATTGCATATATTGCATATTTAGGCACTTCTATGCATATTTTTACAAAAGTTGCATATATTGCGTATTTAAGCTTTTTCCTATCCTTTCTATTAGTAATAATTCCTAGTAATTCCTAATGTAGATCGACAACCGACAATTCTCAGAACGATAGATCTTTTACATTGGTTTCTCTATTACTTTTTTCCAAGAACTGTACGTGTTTAATTTCGCCTAGCAGAAGGATGTGGTAAATACGTTTTATTATTATTAATTCCTAAATAAACTATTCATTCATTGAATATCTTTGAGCGAAACAGCATGTAATTGTGTTACGTTTTTAAATACTGTGCGTACATACAATGAATATAGCGAACAAAATTTCTTTATGGATTAAGCCATATCCTAAACTGGTAAAGGATGGCGACAAAATATTTTGTCGAGCCTGTAGTAAACTGGTAAGTTTAATTTTACTAAAAGCTTTACAATTGTTTTTAAATTCTTTAACTTTCGATATAAATGACAATTGTTGTTGTAGGTGTCTTCTGAGAGAAAATACCTGATTGATCACACCGCTAAAACTCCATCACATATTGGAAAATGTGAAAAACTAAAGCGATCTGCATGGGTGCAGCAATCTATACGTCAATGTGTAGCATAAACTTCACGAAACTCAGAATAAGAAGAATATAATACGGATCTGTGTAACGCAATAATTTCGTCTAACATACCATTAGCAAGATTAAACAATGTTAATTTGAAATCATTTCTGCAAAAATATTGCAAACATAATATACCTGACGAAAGTACCTTACGAAAAAATTATGTCACATCTTGTTACAAGCAAACAATAGCAGAAATTCACAATTGGTAGGGAAATTTTATTTATATCATGGTAGATGAAAGTACGGATAAGTGTGGCCGTTATATTGCCCATTTAATAAGAATTCTTTGTGAAGATATTGTAGGTAAATCATATTTAATTTATTGTAAAGAACTTCAAAAAACAAATAATGTGACAATTGCCCAATTCGTTCAAGAAAGTTTATCAAATTTCTTTTTACCTGGAAATATACCTTATGAAAAATTTTTACTAATGTTGTCCGACGCTGCACCATACATGATAAAAGCCGCGCAAAATTAAAAATTTTTTTATAGTAACATTATTCATACCACTTGTTTAGCTCATGGGTTCAATCGTGTAGCCGAAGACATTAGGAATCAATTCCCTTCGATTAATGATTTAATTAGCAATGTCAAAAAAGTATTTCTAAAAGCACCTTTCCGAATCCAATTTTATAAGGAGCGACTTCCCGGTGTTGCCTCCTGAACCGATTATTACGAGATGGGGTACATCGTTAGAGGCTGCAATTTTTTTCGCCGATAATTTTGAAGGAATAAAAAATGTAATTCTTGAAATCAATGCTGACTGCATTGCTCTAGAAAACTATGAAAAGATAGTAACATCAACAGAATTGCTACAAAACCTTTTGTATATTAAGTCAAATTATAGCTTTGTTTCAAATTCCATTCGTAAACTAGAAACGTAAGGGATGTCGCTCTCGGAATCAGTCGAAATAGTAGACGAATTTGAAATGCTATGTAAGAAGGTTAAGGGTACAATAGGTAATTCTATATACGATAAGTGATAAATAAAAATGCGGAGTATTTGAAATTGAAGGAAGTTAAGAAAATTTTGGAAGGTGAAACAGTGAACGATTTCGACTTTAATTTTAGTTTAGAATGTATTGCAAAGTTAAAAAAATGCACCAATTACATCTGTGGATGTTGAAAGAAGCTTTTCTATTTCGAAACATATGTATTCTGATAGAAGACAAAACTTTCTTTTACACAATTTTGAAAAACATTTAATTATAAATTGTTTTAGAAATATGTTGTGAAAAAATTTTGTGCAATAAAGTTAATGTTTAAATTTCTGCTCTTATTTATTTTATGTAAAAATTTTGCATATTGTCGCAATGTTTTTTCATATATGCCCCAGGTTTATGTATATTTTCTCAAAAATCGATGCATATATATGCGCATATATTCCAGTTTTTCTTTGCAGATAATCCGGTCTCTAGTTATAATATTTTCTCTAATAGTTATCAAAAAAAAAATCTTTTTACGATCAAAAGAAGTTGTATTTAAAAGATATAGTTTAAAATAACATTTGGGAATATTATCGTGTTGGTTGGTTTGTGCGAGCCTTTATAGAGGAATTCCCTACTGGTGAAACATCCTGTATATAGAGAGTTTGAATTTAGTTGGCTATAAGTTCTCAAACGCTTCCGAGACCATATGATCAATGCCTCTTTTCTTACAAAACTTCGCTGGTATATTTGCTGCTATGCTATCGGCGATTCGCTGTACACGTGCACGAATATAATTCGGAAAGTAGCTCCGCATATGAGCTATTGTGAACGTGACGTATATAAACTGATGGCGGTAGTCCGGCGTCGTTGAATTGCCAGTTAATTTTAAGTAAAATTAAACATTGATTAAACAACAATCGTAATTGCTTGTTTATGTTTCAACGTCGTCGTATTAGCGACTCTTATAACGCACGCATAACACATGTACGAACGTTCTCTACGTATGTATTTATAATACCTAAACATAATCACGCTTATACACGCCGCCGCCACCGCCGCCGTTTTGGCCGACACGAAATACTACATAGTAATTATGATTATTGTGTGCGTGCCCGTGGCGGCGTGTGTACGTATAGTCGCCGCGCCGGCCGCTTTATTTAACGTCATCATAATTACTCGGACAATTGTTAAATAATTAGGTCATACAATCAACGTGTCGGAATTATTCAACAAAGCCCTCACACTTCTAGTTTCAACGTGTACCTATCTGCTTATCTATTATGTACATATATATAGTGTATCCTCTATTAAGCGGACACCTACGGTCGCTTCAAATTTAAGAAAAACGTGCATTAAAGAAAAAACAATTAATTGTTTTATGTTTTCTATGCACCAATAACAAAATGAAATCAAAATCTACCACCTGTAGTTAAGATTTGAAGAAAGAAAATATTTGCTTTTAAATCCTATCCAGCTCCGAATCAAGACTTTCAGAAGGGGCATTGAAGTACATTTGATTAAAGAATGACAGTATATAGGTACAAAATTCATTATTTGGACAAATAATTAAAAAAAAACTTAAAAACCAAGAACATTCAAATATGTTTTTTCAATAAATAGTTTCAAAATGGTGCAGTTTTTAGTTTTCTAAACTTATTTTCAAAATACAATGAACGAGATCGACTTGTATATTCAATGTTTTCTTCTTCGAACGTCGTCCTTGACAAGTTCTCCCTATAATTTAACATCTACGAATTTACTACTATATGAATGATACCAACAAAGCGGTATTGAAGGTTGTATTAAGCTAGGAAACACCCTGTATAAATGCCGATAAGTTTACGTTGTAGAAACGTCATAGTCCTACAACAATTTATAAAAAAAAATCCTATTTGTTATCGTTACAAATTATAGAGGAATTGTTTCCCAGTGAAACACTCTGTATATCATTTGACACGATTAATAATGAAATTAGTTCTCGAACTTTGATTTCACTCCGAAAGCCATAATTTTTCTTCAAACAATCGTGCCTGTTATGCTACTTATAATGGCTTCGTATCAATTTATTTTATAGCTTGTTCTAAGATACCACAAGGTTCACACTTGAGGCCCTCATTCTTTAATGTTTGTTGTATATGTTATTGTGATTTTTATAATGGAATACCCGGCTAATATATTTTTTTTATCAATAACAAATAAAAACTATTATTCTTAATTCCGTCTTCTCTTTACAGATACCTATCGTTCTCTGTTTAATGATAGTCAAAAAATATAATCCGCTTTTGTTAGATGGCTAAGAGCTTGTGAATATGCCCGATACGATAATTCACCACTGCAGTACATGCGCATTAGTAGTCTCCTCTCTTTTTAACCAATGAGTAGTTATACTCATGATACAAGAAAATAAGGTATGCTCTTGCGCATCTAGGTGTGACGTATTTGAGGGCCAAATAGTACTACCAATCCAATAATTTAATAGATATCACCAATGTAAAGAAAATTAACTCCCATTTTTTTTAAATCTATTTTATTAAAATCAATAAAACTGTTTTTTTTTTTGCAATTTCCTTCAATCATATTTGCATTGAAACAAAATTTTAGATAATTCACATTTTTAAATATAATTTTCAATTGAATGCAAAATCGTTATTGCTTTGTGATTCTATTGATATAAAGAATGTTTTGCCTTTAGTATAACATTTCATGTTTACTTATTTTAGTGTAATGAAGCAAATAAAGCATTAATAATTACAAGCTTTACTTTAATTGAACATGTTCTACACTTCTTTAGCTCTTACCTTCATACTTGTTTGTACTTACACGTACTAAAATTTCACTAATTGTTAGTGGTTCATATTTTTTTAAATGGCAAATGAAATATCTAATATCTATTAGTCTAGTACAAACATTAATGCAGACAGTGTTGGAATAAAAAAAATGCAGAAAAAAAGAAAGAATTAATGATTGTGAGTGCAGTGTTTTATTTTTCTTTTTTTACAAATTCATTTAACAATTCTTTTTATTCTATTCCCTCAAACGAATGAAAGTTACTCAAGAATTTCCACTACAACGTCTATAAACAGTTTATCCACACAAAACCTAAAACGAACTTAACACCTAACTAAAATCACTAGCACGTAAATCGAAACTACTACAAGCGCAAGCTGACACAAAACATTAAATAAAACTAAATAAAGTGTTCTAATCGATTTAAAAATAAACTGAAACTTGTTAAAATAAATATAGTAATTTGGTAAATACATCGACAACAATGGCGATAGCCGAGCGATGACGTATCTGAGGGCCATGCGCGAAAAAGACGAGTTTTGGTTTTCAGATGAGCATACCTTATTCTCTTGTATCATGGATATACTTATATTTTTATATCAGTAGTAGGTAGGCTGCCGTGGGGGCTGTACGTGTTAGAACTACATTGAGTCCCCTCCCCTTTGAAGTAGTATCGATACTACTGAAACTCGAATATCATACAGTTACTAGACGATAAATTTACATCTAATTATCACGACTATCGACTATCACGACGGTGCAAATTGATTAACACCCAATATATACTGGATCTACAAACAGGTGTGTGCATAAGATAATAATTACATCTACTATGATTGGTGATTCATCCTACAATGTACCATAATAATATATATTAAATTTATCAATGTCACCTTGATGTTAACAAGCGACTTGAAGTGGGCTTAGAAAATTCTGAAAATGCCCACTTCAACTGCAAACCTAAATAAGGCGATTTTTCATGTTTTTATTGTAATTCTTGAGCATTTTGAAAACGTTCTGTAAAGTATTAGCTATAAGCTAACTATAAGGTATGATGACTGCTGCTAACTATATAGAACTGCCTAAACACCAGCTTCCGTGAGTTCTTTTTCTAATAATGAATTTACTTAAAAAGAATAAATAAACTCATCAAGATTTACGACTTATCATTATATGTATGAGACCCAGTAACGTTTAATAAACTAATTAACAGTTTTGCCGTTGGTGGTTTAGAAATGTAATTCATAAAAGAATATAATTCTCTAATTTAATGTCAAAATCTTGCTCCAATTGCTTTAAGTGCCAATAAAATAGCATTAATATACTTACGTAAATGGATATCTTTTGTTGTATGTATTAATTTGCCCCACAGCCTCGTCCAGTGAGCGGAATGGAGTGAGTGCATTTTATATACTGTTTTCGCGCTTTCCGATGCTATAATAATAATTATGATTATACCAACGCCGGAGAGTGCGGTAATTACTTGCGCTATAGCCAGGGCCGACCGCACACTACTAAATTAATAAAAATTGCGGGTAATTTCCTTAATTGACAATTAATTAAATTACATAAAGGGCATTAATAATAATTAAATAGTAATTTGTTGTTCGAGGGTAATGTTTGCGCTGATACTGTAATACACACAATGATAACAACAACATCGCGGCCCAGCAACAATATTCCACAATTAATCATTTTATCTTGCGTTGCAGTCGGATTAATTAAGCCAATATAGAGTCCCATAAGCGGCTCGTGCGTACGGAAAACACATTCGTATCGCATCCTGGATATATAGAGAAGGAAAGTTCATGTCATACTTTCTTGCATACAACTCGCGATCTAAAAGAGATTATATGACAGACAGCACGCCGTTGTTTGCTCGTTGCTGTCGTCAGTAATCGTGTGGGTTTAGGCGTATCATTATTAGAATAATTATTATTTTATTAATATTAGCTTTATTATTGAAGCCAGCGCATAACGTCTGGTTATATTACCATAACAAAAGAATTCAGGAGTATAAATAACACCATTAATCTACTTATCAAGACAGTTGCCTTACTAAATAACCAATTTAGTTTCATTGCCCGTCAGTACACAGAGTGTATATACTGCTTGCACGATAATCCATGGGTAATTAAGATTTCTATAGATATGCATTAAAACGGTCAAAAAGGTACTCAATATTCTAAAATATTTTGCTCAAATTTACTTTTTATTCAACAGTTTTAAAATCTAAAGTTTATTCTACGGAAATCTGAATCCGTAAATAGGAACTATTTTCACTTTTACTAATATGCATACCATCGTTTATTTAAAACAATTACAGGGTAAAAGATACATACTTGAATCAAATCTAGTAAATTCTAAATCAGCAGTGAAGACGCGTGCACATTTATAGCATAGTTCGACAATTTTATCTTAAAGAAAACATATTCCAGAATAATGGCTGACTTATCCAATAAAGGTTTGCTTTTTGAAGATTGAATCAAACTGTAACCAATATTTTTATTTTTTTGTGAACCGGAACCAATTAATTTCTGTTTTCTTTTTTTCACGATTTTCTTGGTCCATCTTTTATTCCGGTTGCTTGATAATTTTTACATATACGTATAGCTAAAATAACATCATTCATTCAATTTGCTATAATATAGGAGTTTGTTTCCTAACAAAAATCAACTCATATTTCCGGAAATAAAGCTAATTCCAAGTGACAATGAGTGAGTAACAGGTAACAAAACTAAATAAAATAACTTAGTAATAACCTGCGATATACAAAAGTTGCTTATTTTAGATACTGATAAGATGCATTTAACAATTTAAGCATAGAAGGTTGTGCACATTCTTAACTAATTTTGCATTATTTACTTTATGATTTTTTACGGACATATTTAGGCCCACACTAGAGTTATTAAACCTTATAAATTTAAGATGTACCATTTGCTCCTTATTACGAATTTTGATTGGTGTTTTAATTTGCCTAATTGTAAAGTATAATTGATTACAATCTTTACATGAAGTTTCAATAACAAATTCCTGATTATTATATTATAAGCTATCCACTTGATTCTTAGAGTTTCCTAAAATACTTTTAAGATTGATATTGCTTACTCGTTTCTAAAGTACTTAAATTTCTATTTGTTGTTCTAATTTTGTGTTTCTTAATAGTATTAAAAACATCTGAATTGTTCTGTCTATTTCCTGGCCGTACCTGTTGATATTACGTTAGTGTACTTAGAAAAATTCTTAGAAGATAACCAGTTAGACGACGATGAAGTGAATAGTTTGATGTCTTTCGCAAAAAAACAAAAGTTTTTCTTTATTACAAGGAAAGAGATTAAGTGGAAGTTTAGATTAATGATCAGTTCAGTAGGATGTTAATTAACCATGGCTATAGAAAAATTGTAATCAGGGTGCAAAGATTTTTAACGCCTCTATTTCGGCTGATGCGGCGTGCGTTATTTCGAGTATATTACCAGTAAGTTTACGTGTGATGGAATTTAAATTTCGTAGGGACGTAAATAAAATAGTGTTTGGGAGCAACTAGAATTAGATTAGAAAGCATGTTTGATTTAAAAAAAAAAATCAAAAGTAAACCAATAGTAAGTTTCAGACCAAGCAGGGCTGATTTTCTAAATATGATATTCCTACCTATTTTTTTTTGTTTATTATATCTATTGTTGACTCAATCTAGGGACAATGTGCAATCTTTGTATGACAAGCTGTATTTAGTAACTTACGCTTTAACATAGTTTTAAAAGTATGGAGATACAAAGACTTTAATTCAAGAGAGAGATTATTATATATTTTAATACCCATACAGACTTGACTTTTAGAGGTTAATGTTAGTCTGTGATTTGGCAAGTGTATCTCTGTGTTCCTTATATTATAATTGTGGGATGGATTATTGGTCTGAAACGTAAGGGAGTGTAAAACTTTTTTTGAACTAGGGCTCATGTAGGTATTTTCGGTAATCAGAGGACGGATTAATCAGCGAAAGAAACGGTGTCTGGGCGGGATAGCCAGATAATTAGGTAGGGATTAAATTCTACTAGCGTAGTTAGAAAAGCGTTTAGGGATAAACTTGATAGTGATTGCCAGGGTGGGTGGGATATTACTTTAAACAGGAGGTGGACTAGCAAATTTATCGGTAACGTTATACGTTTTAGGAAAATGAGGTTAATTTGTCGTATCAGACGATAAAGTTAACAACGAGTTACGTTAATTTTAAATCATATTTATGTAGAATTGGGAGGGTTAATGATTCGCATTGTGAATGTGGTGGGGAGATGCAGCAAGGCATGTTTTATTTGAATGTTCACTCACTGATGAATAGCAGTCGCCTACTGAGGTTAGGGCATTAGCTAAGGGGTTAAATTGGTCTGGACGCGAAACAGATATTAGAAATAGGTCGCGGTATGGCATTTAGATAGTTAGTAGGGAAGTATGTACGTATTTATAACTGAATATTTCATATTCTTAGTGGTCTGAACTAGTGTTAAATTATAGCCACTAGCATAGGAGGGGTGTATACAATTACTTAATTACTGTTGATTAAAATAATTAGGATTAAGTTAATGTTAAATATTAGAATAGATTATTTTATTTGATTTTAGTTCATTATGATGGGCTATCCTTGGAGGAGTCAAATGATCGAATCG
The DNA here is from genome assembly GCA_004143645.1 of Protaetia brevitarsis. Lineage (NCBI taxonomy): Eukaryota > Metazoa > Arthropoda > Insecta > Coleoptera > Scarabaeidae > Protaetia > Protaetia brevitarsis. Next base: position 1,463,828 of record RXPK01000028.1, on the reverse strand, counting down.
ACGTTCACACATTAAATATTCACTTCAAATGACTATTATTGCTTCCCATGCATCGCCTAGGCGTTCCGTTTCTTATAATGTTGTGAAAAGTTGCAATTCCCTTTCAGCTGACCTCCGCCACTATTAACCCGTAAATTGCGGGGTACTTGAGTGGCATCTGACTGCTGATCTTTGTTTGTTGGAAAGCGTTAAGTTTTCTGGTTTTCCGTTTCCTTGTTTTTTTTTTTTTTTGTTGTTGCAGCTTTAAATGATGATATACATCGTATTTATTTTATCTTGCTCCTAATATATCAAATTGGTGTGCTAGGTTAGAGCAGCTAAGATTATAGGCGTGTCTTGTAGTTTCTAGTTTACGCCATAAGTTACAACTGCTGCTGTAAACGCTTATTTCTATATGAACTCTTCTGTATGAATAAGAATAGCTTTAGTGTAGTTATTTAGTTTAGCGTTACTGCTAATGATAATAGTTTTGCTGTGAAAAAATGCGCCCGATGGACAGTGGTCCGATTTTAATTGAAAACGGAATTAATTATTTTCTTTCATTAAATCGACTCTTGATTAGTTGTAGATCATGGAAAAAATGGAAAAAAATAGGTTCTTTAAAGTTACTTTTTAGAGAGGAAAAATAGAAAAACTCCTCTGCGGTTTACAAGGTTGAAAAATAAACTATTTTATCAATTATTTTATACAGTACGCTAGACGTATGTTAATATACAAAGCATCTACCCAAAAAACAATATATTATTAGTTATTTCTCCCGTTATTTGTCGACACAATATCAATTTTGATTTTAGGGAGACATTAAAAAAAACCCCCGCGAGTCTCCGCTTTGCAAAAATTACCAAAGATAGCTTGAAGTGTCTATAAAAACATACAAAATTTTTACGTGCTACTACTTGCTCATTTGAACGTTATTTATTTTATAGCGAATCTCGACAATGCACAGTGGTCTCAAGTGAACTGAACTAATTATTATTTTTTGACTAAATCGACTCTTGATCAATTGCAAATCATGGAAAAAATATTTAAAAAAAATAAGTTATCGATTTAGTGAAAAAAAAATTATTTCCCTTCACTTGAGGCGACTCTGTATTGTCGAAAGTCGCAATAAAATAAAGAACTTTCAAATGCGCAAATAGTAGCACGTAAAAATTTTATATGTTTTTACAGACACTTCAAGCTATCTGTGGTAATTTTGGCAAAGCGGGGACTCGCGGAGGTTTTTTTTTTACTGTCTCCCTAAAACTAAAGTTGATATTATGTCGACAAATAACGGGAGAAATAACTAATAATATTTTTCTTCTGGGTAGAGACTTATATATATTGCTATGTTTCATAAGAGGAAAGTTATCGACCATATTAGATGTAATTATTATTTTATGTTTGTAAATCCAGTATAATTTGGATTAAATCGTATTAGTAGTCATGGAAGTTGAAAATATAGTTTATCATCTGACAACTGTACGATGGCCTGGTATCCTAGGTTTCTATTTTACTTGAATGGGGTAGTAACCCAATGTAATTCGTTGAAAGAAAATGGATGAAAATCCTTGGTTACGTGTGGTGGTTGATGAAAAGTCTTAGAAAAAAGCTGTGTCATTTCTTATAAAATATAAATGAATTACCATATTGCTGGGGTATATCTGGTATCGAAGGGGATAAATTCCCAAATTTGGTGTTTACTATATCTGGGTACCTGTTTTACATAGGATTTTACATGTGTCCGCTGTTCCGAGTCTAATCATACATCCTGAATGTAATGAAGGAAGTCTGTTTCCCTGAATTTTTGTGGTACCGATGTTATTCTCCTGATCTGAGCCTTCTATGTGAATATACGAGCTAATCTGGATTACCACCATAAGGAAATCCCATTTGGAGGTACTCTGGCGTCTGTGTAAACCGATTAAACAAGGTATCTGGTCAAAGCATTGTTTAATTGTTTGTATAAATGAATGTATAACTTCTATAATATTTTGAGGTTATTGTTATTACTTATGAGATTAAAATTTTGAGCTTTTATAAGTTGGTAGACGTGGTTGGTGGTTTTCTATTCTCTTATGATAGCGCGGGATATTTCAAAAGTTCTTTTTTGAATTAAAGAATCTAAATTATACTGGATAATTGATTATACTTGTTTGAATATTCCAAATAACTATACTCACCTTGAGTAAGAGTTCTCATACTATTTATGTTTTTGATATAAACTTATTAATAAATTATACATGTTATTAGTGATTACACTGTTTTATTAAAGAAAGTTATTTGTTTATTTATCTTTTCCGTAAAAGCATATAGCCGGGAAAATCACAATAATATATTAACATACTGCTATGGTAATTAACAGGAAATACCAATAAACTTCGGTCTCACAAATTCTTTAATCTTGAAAAACACAATGTACATTTCGTTAGCTAGGCTAACATCTTCAGGTGTACAAGTGTATTGTCAAATACTAAAATTTATCTATTTTATGATCTTTTGCGGCTGTTGCAGCGCGCGCAATTGTTATTTTGTTATATGTATGCGAGAAGTGCCTCTTAGGGACTTAGTTACTGAATTGATGTCGCGTAAGTATATATAAATATTTAGCTCATTGCACCCATTTTGCAATCTTTCCATTATAAAGCTTTGTTCGATAATTTTGTTATTTTGATCATCATTGAGACAACTCAGTTTTTATTAATTGGTGTTATATTGTTGTGCACAATTTATATGTAAGGCCCGTTAATAATTTTTGTTCTAGAAGATACCGCGTTAAGAGTTTAAATTTTCCGTTTTTTTTTGTTAGTTTTCAATTTTATTGTAATTTAATTACCTCGGGTTAGGTGAAAAGAAGCTTAGAGCTTGGATGTTAATTTCATTATTTTTATACTTGTTTCTCCACGTGTGATATAAGTTAAATTATAGTTTGGTTTAAATTTTTGAAACCACGTGGATTTTTTGTGATTTAAGATTTTCCTTCTAGAACAAATCTTTCATTTTGTTTGCTGAAGGATTTGAATTGTCCTTCTTAAATTTTAGATTCACGCAGGGTTTGTTTTAATCCAGGACTTTCTGTCCATGGTTTTTTTTACCCCTGTTAATTGTAATTAAAATGTGTTTTTTTTTTCTTTTTATACTATAAAATTAATGAATATATATAAATATCATTTTAAAATTACAGTTCTTTTATTTTTGAATCAACCATTTCAATCTTTGGGGATTTTAAAAGAAAGTCAATTTATTTTCGCCCACATTTTGTTTTCATGATTAGATCAATTCTGAAAATAACCTTGAGGTTATCTGTTCTTTTGCGCCCTTTTAAATTTTTATACGCTGAGCTAGCTAAATTAATTTTGTCATTTTTCATTTCCTTAAACATATATGCTTGTACAATCAGTTCACAGCAATACGTCTAGCGTACTGTATAAAATAACATAAAATAATGTATCTTGCAAACTTGTAAAATGCAGAGAAGTTTTTCTATTTTTTCTTTCTAAACAACCTAATTTTTTTTCCATTTTTTCCATGATCTACAACTAATCAAGAGTCGATTTAATGAAAGAAAAATAATTAGTTCCGTTTTCAACTAAATTCGGACCACTGTGTGATGTAGTGAAATTTGTGGTAAAATGTTTTAAAGCGCGTAGTGTACGTAGTGAACATTCTCTGTAAATTGACAATACTGTCAGGACGCCACTGAAATAGTAAGTGACCCGTCTTTTCTTATCCTATTGCTGGCCTTGCCATTTTGTCGTATTTTTAGTGCGTAGGCAGTTCAGGCGTGACACTTTAATGCTTGTCAGCTGTTATTACAGTTTGAGGTTTGATGTCGATCGGCGAAAAATACTTTTTTTTTTAAATTTCAGTTATACGAGTCGTATATTGTTTCATTCTGTTTTGTTTTCCTTAGCTTTGAAATCGCGTACATTACCAAAAATTAAATAATGTGAGCTTTATTGTTGCGCATTCGGTACTTACTTGGTGAATCGACTAGTAAATCCGCCGTCGAATTATCCGTACAATTGGGCGAGAGCGACGAGGGGGACCTCTTCAAATTCTGACTAGAGACGGGACCGTGCGACGTCGTAATTGTCAATTCGCCGTTGGTAGTCGATAATCTACTTAAATTGCTAATAGTCGGCGCACTGGGAGACGAACTGCGTATAGCCAGCGAGGGCATTTTGGTGGCGGCGGCGGCAGCGGCGTCCTGGTAGTGGGCCGGATTCAGGGGGTTGATGCTCAACGACGACCGGCTCGAATTCGACGCGGTCTGCGTCGACGGCGTCGACAGCAACGTGGAGGGCGTCGTCATCAGGGACGTGTTGAGGAGGGGCGTCTGATTAGGCGCGCCGTGGTGATTGTTCAGCATCTGCGGCATGGTCTGCAGGAGTTGCTGCGGCGATCCACCGCCGGCCATGATGTGGGCTAGATTAGGGGGATTCAATAGCGCCGGGGCGACGTTACTATTCGTTGTTGGTACTAAAAAAAAATTACCCAAATATAGTCAACAACAAAAGGGGACACGCAGTGCGGTGAGGATCTTACTCGTGGTGTTCGCTGCAGGAAGGATGTTAGGTTGCGCCATCGCCTGTAGGTTCGCCAGTGTCGTCGTGACCACTTGTCCGTTACTTAGAGCTAGATTGACCATCTGATCGTTACTATTTACATGATTGACGGGGATCGTTAGGATTGTCTGCGTAGCTAAACCTAAATTGTGAGAAACACGCTCATATTAATATAACAATAATAATTTCTTTATTTATGGAGCTTTCACGCAAAAATTGATATGTCCAGTTTTGCCATTTTTGAGCTGTGCGCGGAGTCTAAATCTTTATTTGTCTACAAAATTATAGGTCTGAATTAGAGTTTGAATATCCTCAGAATTTATGTAAAAGGGAACTAAACTAATAAAAAAATGGAACATGGTGTAGTGATATACCCTAGGCAAACCTACACAACATAGAGTCCTTACTAAAAGCAGATACTGAGGAAAATACTGGTCGTAATATCATTAATCCAGACTTATTGAGTGAATTTTCGTCGACAGAAGGAAATGTGTTATTGTTATGATTAGAGACCGGATTATATGCAAAGTGCATATATTTTATTTTTTGCATATCTTTAATTATAGTCTATATATAGACGTATTACACTAATTGAAGTTAATTAGCGCTAATTAGTGATTGCATATATTGCATATTTAGGTATTTCTATGCATATTTAAGCTTTTTTTTTACCCTTTTATTAGTAAAATTTCGTAGTAATTCCTAATGTAGATCGACAACCGACAATTCTCAGAACGATAAATCTTTTACATTGGTTTCTCTAATACTTTTTTCCAAGAACTGCACGTGTTTAATTTCGCCTAGCAGAAGGGATGTGGTAAATACGTTTTATTATTATTAATTCCCAAATAAACTATTCATTCACTGAACATCTTTGAGCGAAAGAGTATGTAATTGTGTTACGTTTTTAAATACTGCGCGTACATACAATGAGTATAGCGAACAACATTTCTTTATGGATTAAGCCATATCCTGAACTTGTAAAGGATGGCGACAAAATATTTTGTCGAGCCTGCAGTAAACTGATAAGTTTAATTTTACTAAAAGCTTTACAATTGTTTTTAAATTCTTTAACTTTTGATATAAAATGACAATTGTTGTTGTAGGTATCTTCTGAGAGAAAATACTTGATTGATCAACACGCTAAAACTCCGTCACATATTGGAAAATGTGAAACACTAAAGCGATTCGCATGTGTGTAGCAATCTATACGTCAATGTCTAGCATCAATTTCACGAAACTCAGAACAAGAAGAATATAATACGGATCTGTGTAACGCATTAATTTCGTCTAACATACCATTAGCAATATTAAACAATGTTAATTTGAAATCATTTCTGCAAAAATATTGCAAACATAATATACCTGACGAAAGTACCTTACGAAAAAATTATGTTACACCTTGTTACCAGCAAACAATAGCAGACATTCAACAATTGATAGGGAATAATGTTATTTATATCATGGTAGATGAAAGTACGGATAAGTGTGGCCGTTATATTGCTCATTTGTTAATAGGAATTCTTCATGAAGATATTGTAGATAAATCATATTTAATTTATTATAAAGAACTTCAAAAAACGAATAATGTAACAATTGTCCAATTCGTTCAAGAAGGTTTATCAAATTTCTTTTTTAATGGAAGTATACCTTGTGAAAAATTTTTACTAATGTTGTCCGACCCTGCACCATACATGATAAAAGCCGCGCAAAATTTAATTTTTTTTTATAGTAACATTATTCATACCACTTAGCTCTTAGCCGTTAGCTCATGGGTTCAATCGCCGAAGACATTAGGAATCAATTCCCTTTGATTAATGATTTAATTAGCAATGTCAAAAAAAGTATTTTTAAAAACACCTTTACGAATCCAATTTTAAAAGGAGCGACTTCCCGGTGGTAAGTTGCCTCCTGAACCGATTATTACGAGATGGGGTACATGGTTAGAGGCTGCAATTTTTTTAGCCGATAATTTTGAAGGAATAAAAAATGTAATTCTTGAAATCACTGCTGACTGCATTGCTCTAGAAAACTGTAAAAGGGTAGTAACATCAACAGAATTGCTACAAAACCTTTTGTATATTAAGTCAAATTATAGCTTTGTTTCAAGTTTCATTCGTAAACTAGAAACGCAAGGGATGTCGCTCTCGGAATCAGTCGAAATAGTAGACGAATTTGATATGCTATGTAAGAAGGTTAAGGGTACAATAGGTAATTCTATATACGATAAATTTAAAAAAGTAATAAATAAAAATGCGGAGTATTTGAAATTGAAGAAAGTTAAGAAAATTTTGGAAGATGAAACAGTAAACGATTTCGACTTTAATTTTAGTTTTAGTTTTAGTTAATGTTTAAATTTCTGCTCTTATTTATTTTATGCAAAAATTTTGCATATTATCGCAATTTTTTTGCATATACGCCCCAGGTTTATGCATATTTTCTCAAAAATCGATGCATATATATGCGCATATATTCCAGTTTTTCTTTGCATATAATCCGGTCTCTAGTTATGATAAAATATTATTTACGATCGCTCATTAAGCAATAACAATATTCATTAATGAAATGAATTAACTAATAATCTAATAATAATAATAATCATAACACGTTATGTTTACGAATTCTCTGTTGTTGTGGCAGCCGTCTGACATGAAATCTCAGAAAACATTGCAGTGCCTTGGCTTTTTGTATTTGGTCCTATTTCTTTAACGCATTAAATTATAACCACTCATTCCAGGATCATAGTACCCTGGGCTAAACTGTACAGGTCTCTGACTGATCGATCGAAGTAATCATTTGGGTTCATTTTTGGTTTGCCAAAAATTGCCTGTCTTCTTGTGCCAAGAGCTTTGCCGTGACGTATGTATGTCTAAGTTCATCATATTAGGTTTTAACCTCCATGTTTTCCATGACATTCTGTAGCTAACATGGGTGTTCTCTCCTTTCTGCTTTTAATCCTCTGAAGCTGTCGAGTCTAGGATGACGTCAACACATTTCACTTTCTCTGACAGCTTCATTTCTTCACTTCGAAGTTTTAGGAGTCCAGGACCATTTAAGTTTCTACTTCTGGTGAATGCTATTGTGGTCGTTTTGGGGGGACTGATATTTAGAGAGTTCACACTTGTACAATTTGTAGAGTGGTCAGCTTTTTGTTCCGCATTACGCTGTCGAATTTTCCTTAGGTTAAAATGACATCTTATCTGCATACCCCAAGGTTTTGTCTTTCATTTTCCAGCTCTACTAGTAGCTCGTCCACGAGTAGGTTTCCCGGCACAGGGGATAAAGCTTCAGTCTGCGGATATGCTCTTCCGATCCGAGTCATCAATGAGTGTGTCAATTGTTTCTTAATGTAACACAAGCATATAAATAGGCTAAATTAACTCAATTTATGTTGGCTGTCATAATTAATAATAAATTATCTCTTCTGATAGCCTAATGCATTTAGAGTTTTGACTATAGTTAGGGATCGCGGGTTCGAATCTTGTTCTGGTCAAATGCGGTAAAAGGTTTTTCCAATGCAGTAATGATGTTTAGAAGGGAGATTTGGCTCTACGTGAATGCCAGATTAGCGCTAAACTCCTTTATCTATTTTGATAAGAAACTCCAAAAGCTTCAAATCCTTGTAGCTTATTCACGAAAAGGTTTGATCGCTATGTTAATTAAACATTTCTGACTTGAACAAAAATTAACTAATAGTTACTTTATATTACCTATCTAGCACTGTTCTTATACACCAAAGTAAAATCGGTATGCTTAACGAGTCAAAAAAAATACATATTCTTCCATGATCGAATTTGCAATGTGCAAAAGAATCACGTTACACAAGATACCTTGATAAAGTTCCTATCCAAACCAAATGGAGACTTACTCGAAATTTCGTCAATTATACTATCTCGTCGACTGCGGCAGACATTAAATATAAATTGTGTTTGGTGTACGTCATTGGCTAAAATTCAGAGGTACTTCAGAAAAAATATTATTAATGTTTCTTTCCGCACGAAGATTTCGGAGTTTAGAGCCGTTCGCGTTAACGACTCTTTATAACACGCGTTGCAGTTGTAACAATGTCGCCAACGGTCATTACACTCCAAAGAAGAAAAAAATGACGAAATTTCATAAATATTTAACGTAACAATTAGGCGATTTAGGTTCTAAGGAGTGTCAATCACTTTTAACCAAAAAAACCTAGCACGCACCTAACCGAAGTCATTATAACTGTAAATGTGAAAGAATTCTTGCGGCGAAATTTGTTGGATCATAATTTTTAGATATTCGTTAATAAATCCATTCTAATGGTAATAAATAAAAATATATTACCGTCACACTTCAATCATAATAAAAAAACATACTTATCTCCATTATACGGATATTATTACAGGTACTATTGCATAAAACGGCGTTTTCTCCTAATAAATAGAAAGTATACTTAACGGAAAACTATTAATGTATACATAATAAATCTAAATTTGGGACACGTTGTGCATTCATTGTGTTGTATACGTTTACGTGATGCGTGCGACTGTTAAATTGTTAGTATTATAAACAAAACGTTTTATTCACACCCGAATAAACAACCTGTTGATCGCTATTGGACAAACTTTGACTGTTTGTGCTGCCAAGCCAGGTATTGGTTAATCGATATACATATGCACGGTGTATATTATATATAATATAAGTGATGCGCTTAACAAAACTTCTTACACTTGATAATATACACACTAAAAAAAATGTTTGCAATTTCTGTTGAAAATTCTAGTAACGTATAGGGTAAAGTTACCAAAAAAATTGAGAAATTTAATGTAAAGAGTAAAGTTAAGAGTAGAAGATAAAATTTCAACCTTACAACTTTAAATAAATGTATTATTTTAGGTAAATACGTTATTCATCAATGGAACCCGACCATGCCATTCAACTCCTTGGGAAGGAAGCTTAAATTGATACGATATCTATTGTATATAGGCATCAATGATTATGCAGCTTTAAAATTTACGCGAAATGGTACACGTTTCAATCTATATTTATACTCCATATTCTATTGTACATATTTATTTCTCGAATTTTACAAAATATTAATTTTGTTCCTTTAACCTAGTATTTCCTGTCATTTCTAGAATCTTTATATATAAGCTTTTATTTTCCAACTATTTCACAACAAATATGCACTTACGAGGAAGAGTTTATGTAAAAAAAAAACAACAAAACTTCGATTATTTTGAAATACAATATTTGTTGCAACAGAATTTCAATAAACTGCAATTTAATTGTAAAAAAATATTTTACTATTGAAATCATTTATCATAAGATATTTTATTTTACTGTAAAATAATGTGACACAGATTCGAAGCAGTATTTTGCAGATTTAATTTGTCTATTATATTCTTATTTTATTTTATTGCTACAAGTGTATTATGCCACAATAAATAACTTTATGGGCTTTACATGGTACATATTATGTTGTGACCAGTTGATTGAACCAATAAAAAAAAGGAAAATATGATTTCTTAGTTATGAAAAAGTTCAAAAGTGAAAATTCTTAAAAATAAATTCAGAGCAGTATTGTAGATAATGTCTTATTGACCAGTTCACAGTTTTAACGTTTTGTACATACATTTTATTTAAGTACTGTAATTTTGATTTACTATTTACGCCTTTTATTGTTTCCGTTCTTACATTTGCCTCTAAAAATATTATATTTAAGTTAGTATTGTTCCCTTTTTCTTTAATTTGTAATCAGGTTTTTATTTTGCAACAAATAAGTATACTATGTTTGTACATTCCCATATGTTGTAGATAAATTCTCAGAAATTAGTATTCAGTACATCTAATATATTGTACTTTTGTTTAACTAATATAATTATTTTCAGAAAATCATTTTTTATAGATTAAACATAAACATAAGTACAAAGTACCAATTAGTAGTAGTATGACAGTTCTAGCTTCTAGTAGGTAATGTTCTGTGATAATACCTGTCCCGCAGATGCCAGTATACGACCTTATTGTACAGTAGTGTGTACGGCTCCCGACATTATCTGTTATTCAGTACTCGAACGAATGGCTCGGCGCTTTGATGGTGCTAAATATTAATGCTGGAGACTGTACAATACAGAACAAATATAAAGGTAATTCATATACGAGAATTACATACATTTCCATCACAAACAATACAATTGGCAAACTATAGCTTCTCTATTAGGGCTACCCTGATGACGGAAGTAAAAACATTGCTGAAACGTCGGATTTAAAAACTCCAACAGACGATGAAAACAGCCCAAATATCAATTCATATTCTAGTAATCTATCGTCAAGAATTTCACATCATGAGTTACTTGAAAAATTTGTTAAAGGAGAGTTCGGAAGTCATTGTCACTTTACATTTCAAAGACAGGATTTTCGATTTCGATTGTAAATCTGGCATGCCCAGAAGCATTCTGGGTTCTCCAGTTTCCACCATTTTTCAATCTGTATGCCACCATTCTTGCTTTCCTTTTAATGTAAATATCCTACGGGGCAGATTTAGCATGGTCTCTGAAGGAACTGTTGGTGAGCTTTTTGAAGCTGCCAGTAATGCACAGGAAAGCCAACCTCTGTATTTTTGCAAGTAATGGCCTGTGTCATCTTTTTATTAGATAAGTACAACTTTCTAATAGGATTTACAAATTCTTCCAGAATTGACACTTTGTCTGTCATATATTATTGATATACTGATCAATTGTTTCTAAAGTAAATTGATTACTATAACATCTTTCTCTTTCTAAAAAAACGTAAAAATTAAACTAAATCACATAATATAATCTTGAAATTTTATGGGCAATTTGCGATTCCGCTTAGCTCGAGTTAGTTGGGGGCTTGCAGAGATTACTGGATTTGCTTCAGCCGGTGCTTGAGCATGCGTTTTCTCTTTTCTGTCTCCACATTCTTCATTGTTAATTTCTTCAGCAGGATCTCTAGCCTTCCACCCATTTTCGTGTGATTCTTCTCTTTCTTGTTTCGACTTCTATGATAAAATGAACCGTTTACCTCAACCACATATGAATTATCCGGTAATATTTTTTTTAATTTTCCGTTAGACCACAGCTTACCGTCTAACTCTACATATACAGGCTGTCCAATTTCTATCTTCGGATATTTCTTTGTTTTCCTGTCATAATACACTTTACTATCACATCGATTAGATTCTAAATTGCGAATAGGATCTACTACTTTAGGCAGCAAGTTTTTAGTAATACATGGAATACTGGTCCGTGTATTTCTAGAAAATATTCTTTATGTCGGACTATAATTTGTTCTGTTTGGTGCATTTCTTAAATGCAACAAAGCATACCAAAGATCTTCCTTTTCTTCCTCAATTTTCTTTATTAGATTTTTTACAATTTTCACCGTGGCTTCTGCTTTTCCATTCCCTTGTTGATGATTTGGAGATGAAGTATTATGTTGAAATTGCCATTTTTTTACTAAACTCCATAAATTGTTGATTGATAAAATTAGTGCCGTTATCCGTGCACACAACCTCTGGTATGCCATGACGACTAAAATTCTTTTTACAAATCTCAATTGTAGTTTTCGGAGTTAAATCTGAAATGAAATCTAATTCAAAGAAATCAGAGTAGTGATCAACGTTATATCTTGCAATGTTAAGTCAAGTTTCAACATTAACTTTCGATGCAATTCCTTACTTCTAATACCTAGAACTATCCTCTCTCTTAACAAATCATCCCTGAAGTCGCAATTTTCAATCAATTTTTCTAATCTTATAAAATAATCGCCAAACTTTTCATCTACACTTCGATTACATGAATTAAATATGGCACGCTCATATATAACACTCTTTCTTGATACTAATTTAGCCCTTATTGCGGCAATCGTCTGGTTTACTGTTTTCTTCTCGTCATCTTTTAATTTAAATCTATCATACTTTAGCATAGCTTTGTCACCAATTAAAGAAAATAGAATTCTAACTTTTTTTTCTTCTTCTGATACTGGCCATTTATCCATGCCCGTTGCAATCATATAATCTTGAAAATTCTTTATGAAATGCTCATAATTTTCACCTATGTCACCCTTTTGAATTTCCAACGGTGCTGGTTTAGGTACATTATGTGCTGCACTTGCATTTACTGTGGCCAAATTTCTTGTAATTTCAGTTAAAGCTTCCATTTGCTTTTTAAAAAAATCCATTAGCGTTTCATTATCCATGATTCTACTATTACGGATACCACTGCTTTTATAAATTAAAATTTTCCACCTGACACCATGTTATCTTTTTATTAGATAAGTACAACTTTCTAATAGGATTTACAATTTCTTCCAGAATTGACACTCTGTTTGTCATATATTATTGATATACTGATCAGTTGTTTCTATACTAAATTGATTACTATAACAGCCTGCTTCTGCGTAATCTTTGACCACCAAGTCAGGCAACTATAGGTTAATATAGATCTTACCACTGCCAGTGGTTTTATGTAAATTGGCATCATTTTCTAGTCTAAAGTGAAAGATGTTACAATAAAACTGGAAACTTCTTCATTCGAAATATTTACGCTTTTTTTGTAAAATCACATAAAGGTCGAGTTTAAAGTGAATAAAAATAATAGAAGGAATCTGTTAATCTGCATGATTTTCAAGGGCAAAATAAAGATAACTTGATTCAGGTATTGTTATATTGTTTCTCTTCAAGGAATAAATTACTCCAACAAAAAATATATTATTTCCGCAGAAAACTATAGTGCGTTTGAAAATTAATGTGAAATTACAGAAAACGAAGAAACTTTTTGTATAATGCAATTCCTCTTAAATAGAAAGGAAAGGAGGAACTGATGAAAAGGCGTTCTAAAGTTATTTAGGGAAACACATAACTGCATTCTAACCTTGCGACGTGGGTATAAGTAACTGCGCGCCTTGTATACCCTGAACCAGCTGACCGGACGCCAGAATAAACTGCGGCATCGGAGCGGGCTGCTGGGACGGCAACAGTGGAGGAATCGCCCCCGCGACGGACGAAGGAAGAGGCGGCGGCAGACCAGGCTGAGGTTGTTGCTGTTGGATCTTGTGATTTACGTTGGTCGAGATCAGTCCGCCGGGCGATTCCGTCGAGGACGAAGCGGCTGGCGTGCTCCTAGAGGGCGCTGAGCGAACGTCGTGGCGGCACGGAAAAAGAAGCAAAGCGAACGCGTGAAAAAAGGCGGAAAAAGAACGCGCCGACTTCGCTTTAGGGAAGCGACGCGCGGGGAGGGGGAGCAGTACGACGTAGGGGGGTGGGAATCATGTGTTCGCAATATAAGGGGATACCTGTTGCGTTGACGCTGAGATTTAGGGGCGCGTTGGCGGCCGCTGAACTTCCCGTTAAGTTGTTGGCGATGTTTTGTAGACCCGCCGCTAACGTCGCCACCTGCGGAAGACTTTGCTGAAGTGTGGCCAAGTTTTGGAGGTTCTGTAACGTGACTAGACCCGCCACTGCAATAAAAAGAGATACATTATTTGTAGTTGCTGTTATTTTTTCTTATTTTCAATGGTATCAAGGACATTTTTATATAATTCCGATCAGTTTTATGTACTATTTCTGAGCTGCAATTATTATTATTGATCGAAAAAAATTTAAAAAAATTATATATAATCATACATCTTTTAGCTACACATACCATCATGTATATTAACCAGTGTATTAAAACAACTATTTTTTTTTAATACATCAAGCGTGATCGGTTTTGCCCCATAATAGGGGCAATTCCAATACCCATCTATTTTCTTATAAAAACCGATTTTGAAAGCTACACGAGGTAAATCCAATAACAAATTTGAATTTAAAAAAAGGAAACTTACGGAAATAAACAGAAAATATGTATTATAGAAATGGCAAACAGATAAATAATGACATAAACTAAAATAATTCAATAAACTAAAAGTAAAACAAAATTTCATTCAACGCGCTACCTTCTCAGTTCAAAAACGTAGCTTCCCCTTCTATGACCAGCTGGATAATTTGGTTTTTGGAAATTTCCTAAATTTCGTCAACTTGGAGAAATACAAAAGTCATCTTTTTTCTTCCTTAGACACTACCGGTTCTTTAAAGTATTCTGAAGTAATAATAATAATTCATGCCTTCGCATCCCCCAACAGCTTTCGCCAATTACAGGGTAATGAATATGGCACCCCATTATTTTCTGATGTTTCATAATGGATGAAGTGCTCTATTTTACTGTCCTGATAGCGCTTTGGAGGTATTTGGGTTATATTGCTGTCTCCCGCCAGGCCATATTTTTTTATAGTTTCTCCCATAATTTCAATAAAACCAACGTAGAAACATGAGTGTCATATTTCTACGTTGGTCTATGAGTATGTTCTTTGTTCTTTTACTTTTTAAACTGATCGGTATTACCCCATGAGATGTTAATTTTCCCCTTACTCTCTTGTTATTCCAACACTTTCATAAAGTCAAAAAAAGAAACGATGAAGAATGAATGACAATTGATTCTTTTCACCTTATCCCTTTTCGAAAATTCGCTTAGTCCTAGTAGGATTCCCCAGTAGTAGTTTGTTTCCGTCTGTATGAAATATTACTCGTTGTCATTCCATCGGAAATAATTTTTTTAACACAGGAAACTTGAATGCAATACTTAAAAAGCCAGTTAGTTATCTATGTTATAAACAAAGTTTATTAAATGACTGTGTTGCAAAACTTTCTTATCCTTTCCATAGATGTCAGACTAAATAATTGCCGTAAAATCAGGATTGATCGATTTTACCCCATGCGATCGAATTTGCCCCACTCTACGGTACGTCATGACTCATGATAAAAATAAAAAAATAACAGACACAATATTTCAGGAAATAATTAGTAGATTATTTAAAAATCGTGAGGAGATTCATTATATTAATTAAATAATAGGATTAATTTCCAAATCATACTTCAAAGATCGGAAATACTTGATTGCAAAGGGATAAAATTGAAATAAATTTGTCGTTTATTACCAATAAATCAGGCCCTTAATACCCTAACAGCTAATTAATTTTGTATCTGTATAAATAGTTTCCAATAATCCCTGGGAGTTGCATAAATGTGCTCCATCTATTGTAATTAATTTAATGTTACTTCCATCTTTGTAAGAAAAGCACCAGTGTTTTAAATTATCAGTATTATATGCCAGTATTTTGCGATGCTTTATTCTGTCTCGAAGATAGAACCTATTTTGATTCATACAGAGAGTTTAAAAAAAAATAATTTTGTCAAATTTGAATACGGTTTACATTTAATTTCTTTAATTAATTGATTAGGTCAATGATAAGGTTGACTTTTTCAATTAATCTTTCCTAGATTTGTCTAATAGGTACGCGCCAGCCGTAACTAAACGCTTTACAAAGACGTGTATTCCTTGAGTAACTGACAATTTAAAGTTATTATGTCAATTAAGAAATAATTCGAAATCTATATATCGTAAATTGCCTGATCCTGCTGACTATAACTATTACATCTAAAACCCTGCATAATTTAACATTTTCATTTCAAAGTGAAAAACGGGCTTAGTTTCAATATATTTCAAATAACAAATCTGCCAAAATTTTATGGGAACAATTCTCAAACTTGGACTTAAATAATCAGCGCGACAGTTCTATATTACCTGACTGTTTTTCGGATGCTAATACGTTGAATGACTACTTTATAATTGGATACCTAATAGTAATAACCATAGTGTCATATTTGAAAATAATAATAATAATCCTTTTGTGTTTTCTTTCGTTGATCTAGTATTAATTGCCAGCATTGATTCAGAGCTACAGGTGTTGATCAAATCAATACATGTGCCTTGGTTAAACCCTTATCAAAAATAAAAACTCGTAATTTAAATAATTGATTTAAATAACACTGGTCAACAGTGAAATTGCTTCTTAGGTGAAAGTACCCAATCCCGAATGAATTCAACGTGCTGAACACGAATATCACATTGAAAAAAGTTGATTGGCTCACGTTCCAGAGATATTGACGTTTTGTCCATTGTATAGATGCTATTGCATAATGTAATGCAATTTAGTGAGAAATTACGAAATTTTGCGTCATATTGCATCACCCCTTTATGCAAAGAAGTTAATGCAGCATTTGCTGTAAGTTTCCATTGAGAGTGTTGCGAAATTGATTGCGCAATATCAAGCAATAGCTAATTATAGTTTATTTATAAAAGGCCTCGTGCAATGTCCGTTCATTCGCGCATATTTTTCGAAGTTCTAGCATACACAAGTGATTGCTATAGTGTAAAGTAACTAAACAGTAGCAATGCCTCGTAACTGTGTTAATAGTGCAAATAACTTCTGTTATATTTGCGGAGAAGTGACATTTGCTGCACAGAAAAAGAACATCAGTGCAACAGTTAAGAAAGCGTATCATTTGTATTTTGGTTGCAAGATAGGCGACCAGGACAAAGACTGGGCCCCACACGTATGCTGCCGCACTTGTGCCGTAAATCTTTCACAGTGGCTTAATGGCAAAAGAAAGGCAATGCCATTTGCTGTGCCCATGATTAGGAGGGAGCCCACCAATCACGTTGACGACTGTTATTTCTGTATGGTACCACCAGCTTCTGGAGGCATCACCAAGAGAAGAAATGGACAGTTGAATACCCTAACATACCATCTGCTCTGGCGACCTGTCTCTCATGGCGAAGGACTCCCAATTCCAGAACCTCCTACAGATTTTTTTATCAGTTCAGACGATGAGGATGGCCATGCGTCGGCGAGTTCTCCTCAACGTGGCAGTAAGGATGATAACTTTTTTGCTTTGACGAAACATCTGCACCACATAAAATTACCCAGGATGAAATAAACGATCTTGTTCGCGATTTGGATCTGTCGAAAAGCAAAGCGGAGATACTGGCCTCAAGACTTCGACAGTGGAATCTTCTGGAACAGAATGTCCGAGTGACTTCATTTCGCACTCGCCATCAGCTCTTCGAATCTTTCTTTAAGAAAGAAGAAAGCCTTGTGTTCTGCTGCGATATTGATGGTCTACTACAAGCTTTCGTATTGCACATGATCCCCACGAATGGCGGCTGTTTATAGACGCTTCAAAACTGAGCCTAAAGGCGGTTTTGTTGAATAATGGGAACCAGCTTCCATCCATACCTATTGCACATGCGGTCTACATGAAGAAGACTTACGGCAATCTAAAGGAGCTACTGGAGACGATTAACTACAGCAAGTATGGCTGGCAGATATGTTCTGACCTGAAGGTAGTATCTCTGTTGATGGGTTTGCAGCAGGGATATACAAAGTACTGCTGTTTTCTTTGTCTGTGGGACAGCAGAGCAATCGATTTGCACTACATCAAGAAAGACTGGCCTCCGAGAGCATTTTTTAAGCCTGGAGAAACGAATGTACAGCACTCACCATTGGCACAGCCACACAAAATCATCATTCCTCCTTTACACATCAAGCTCGGTCTTGTCAAAAACTTGGTAAAAGCCATGGATAAGAATGGATCAGCATTCAAGTACCTGCATGAAAAATTCCCTCGACTCAGTGAAGCCAAAATTAAAGAGGGCATCTTTGTGGGGCCTCAAATTAGACAGCTCTTCCGAGACCCCAAGTTTGAGGAACTTCTTCAAGGTAAAGAAAAACAGGTTTGGGATGCATTCTATCAAGTGGCAGCAAACTTCCTGGGGAATGACAAGGCCAAAAATTACAAGTGTCTGGTTGAGGATATGTTGGCTTTGTTTCATGAATTCGGCTGCAATATGTCCTTAAAGATCCACTTTCTTGATTCCCACTTAGATTTCTTTCCTGATAACTGCGGGCAGGTCAGCGATGAGCACGGCGAACGCTTTCATCAGGACATTGCCACCATGGAGCAACGGTACCAAGGCAAATGGTCTACGTCAATGCTAGTTGACTATTGTTGGACAATCAGTAGAGATGCTCCACAAGTCCACTACAAACGGCAGGCCAAAAGAAGTCGAAAGCCAGAAGCAGACTAATGTTTTCTTACCATGTATTATAATATTGATATAAGTACACTTTTTCTGAAATATGCGTACATTTTACAGAAAACCCGTAGCCAATTCAGCTTTTTCTTAGTCATTTTCGTGTTCAGCACATTGAATTCATTAAGAAATGACTATTTTCAGCTTGGAAGCATGAACTTTTCGAAAATTTGTTGCCCAGTGTAATTGATGATGACCATTTTGCCGACGATCTCTAAAATTTTTGAAAAAGTTAAACGATATCATTGGATCAACTGATCAAGGTTTACTAACAGGTTTGATACTTCTAGGTTATTCGCTTTAGATGGTTTGTCATGCTACTTACTCTTAGTTCTCTTTTAAATAGCTTAGGTTTAAGAATCGCATCAATCCAGCTTATAGAGAGTTATTAGTGTCGTTTTAAATAATACTGTATCGTTGCCTCTGCATATTTCTGCCAGTGTACCGCAGGTTTCTGTTTTGGGGCCAGTTCTCTTTACAATATATACGTTTATCTTTACTAACCAGCTGAACTTTTCACTGAAACATATTTATGCTAATGACACGCAACTGTGTCTGTCCTTTTACCTAAAGAATTGGTAAACTGCGTTACACAGTGTTATCATAATTTTATCCGCACCACATATCAATCCATCAAGACCTTCAAGGAACTGATTTTAAATATCGTGTAGAATTTTGGGAATGGGCTCAGAAATAAATTGATCTATTTAATCAAATTGATGACACGACACAATAAAGATATGCATTTAATCTAGATCACTCTGTATATATTATTAAGCCGGTATGATTGGATTTCATTTATATTAATTTATCTCATTCAAATTAAATCAAGTAGTTTAACTCGCTGCAGTATGTGATACCCTAGTTAGTAAGGTTCTCATTATTTTGTAAAAATAAACTTTCACTTCCGGAGTACGCAAGTATGTATATAAAGATACAGACATACTTATCATACATGATTACCGATGGCTATCAAAGAAAATTGCCATGTAAAAGTTAGCTCATACGAACTTTATCACCTGAAAAAAAATAGTTGTTTATAGAACGTATATTATTTCAGCGACGTGTTTTAAAATGACGATTAAGTTATTGAATCATTGCGACCAATCTAAAAAAAAATCCACTAAGTGTTCCGTAAATAATAGTTATAAAAACATTGTGTTTGTATTAAAGACGGTAATCACAAAAGTAATAATAATATCGCTTTTTTTTTTGCGGAACTAAAAATACATTTTCAATAGTGCCTGCTCATAAAGGTGCTGTTAGATAAAATAAGATTCTTAATAATTTATTAAAACTGCAATTTCTATTATCAAATAGTACCGTTGAAATGGAACGGCTATCCGTTGAAATGCAACGGCTACCCCGTTGAAATGGAAGGGCTACCCCGTTGAATTGAACGGCTATCCGTTGAAGTGCAACGGCTACCCCGTTGAAATGCAACGGGTAGCTGTTTCCAACTCAACAGGTGTTACTATTGTCAAAGATGAAAATAATGCCGGAGGCGCCAGAACGCAAGCTAAAAATAAAAATTTGAAAATATAGATATAATAGAGCTGTAAGGAAGAAGCAAATGCAGCTAAAACTAGCCCAATTGGATATCGATGAATTGTTACGAAAGAAACTCACAGTGCATAGGTTTTCTACTTTGCAGGGGTGTATACCTATTAATATATTTAAATTGGAACTTCGGTGGATCATTTTAATTTAATGAAACAATAAATTTAACGCGTTAAAACGGAGATTAAACCGCGAATTAAGTGGTGGATTAAACCGCGGATTAAAATCGGGTGGATTAAATCGCGGATTAAAGCGCGAATTAAATTGGCCCCATACGAACATAGAATAACTACTTATAATAGTTATATAATATTTAACATAGTGGTTTCAATTTTATCTCTTTTAGTTGAAGAAGACATGTAGACGAGATGCAAGATGGACCCAAAAAAATATTAATTTAACATCGACTTCATTATAATTTTCATATATTATGATCTTTAATTTCTTGTAAGCATGTCTCTGTAAAATTTATAGCAACGTATAAATCCACGTATGTTTTCGTGAAAATAAGTATAAAACAGAAAAAAAAAAACAATTTATTTGTTGTTTTGCATTTTAACGGGGAATAACGATATTAATACTGTCGCGACTTTCCCTAAATGTCGCACCCCTTTGCTCAAGAGTTGGGGTTTTGAGCTACTCGATTCTCACCAACTTTTATATCGATAGAATAAAACTAATAAATACAAACAAAATTCACAGGTTTGACATTATGAAACGTCAACATGAAATTCGTCAAGCTGTTCAGAGGGACAATACAGGGTGTATTAAATAAAAAAGTAAATCTTGCTTGGGTGTTAACTACATGACATATAAAGCACAAACCCACCGAAACCGGATTTCATTATTAAAGAACAAAAAAAGTAAAATTTAAAGCCAAAAATTCTTTAGTCCGGGCCTGGTGCAAGGAAACGTCATGTTAAGCACCCGCTAAACGTGGTATTATGTATAAATACGTTGCACTCATCTAGTATTATTCTTAATGGTATGCCGTAAGTTCATTTAACGTCATTCTGAACAAATAAAGGCTCTTATAAAAATAGCAAAACTGAGGCATTTTAAATTTCTTCTTTTTATAAAATAAACATTCCTTTTTTGTTAAGAGCATTCTACGTAAGTCTACAAAGTATTATTTTTAATATCCTGATAAGACGTTCGAGTTTCACCGGATATGCGACTTCAGTAGTTACAAAAAACGTAAATATTTTTCTTTTGCTTTGTCGAATCGAGAGTTAGTTGTTAATAAACGGTACCACATGAATCTGAGTTATTTCTTTTGGATTTATTTAATCAAATAACGCAAAATGAATTGAATCGAATTACACAGAAATAAATGTAGATACAGAAAATTTGCAAACACGCCTTTTTACTATGATGTCGCGCGAAAATGAATCTATACATTCCCGCGCTTTTGCCGATGCATCAAGCTTCGATTTTCTTTATATGAAATCATGATGGTCCTGAAAAGGATCGTTTTTTCGAGACGGGAAGAATTTAAATAAACTGTTCGAAGTGGCTTCCACTCCAAGCGGCGATCCACACAAAACTAACAGCGGTAATGGTTGAATGATAGTGGTATGTGGCGGTATACTCGGGACAGCATTTAGGTTGGGCACAGGTGCGGCTCTAGCCCACGGCATTTATAAAATACTTTTTTTCCTCGTTAATGTTTACAGATACACCCCCTGTGCATTAAGACTTTTTGATTGTATTGATTACAGCTGCTACATATTATTATATTTACCTCTGTATTTGATACACCCTGTATATGAAAAATTACGTACTTAAATAGATTTAGCATCGTTGGGTACGATCTTCTAGAAGAGTAATATATGTACTTCCTTTAAAACGTAAACTAGGCTATAAATATAAATAAATCTATTGCTGAACTAAAACTATTTGTCGACGCGGCTTTACAAAGTGCCGCGACCTTGAAGTAACGCGTCCGCTTTATCGTCGGCGGTACCAGTTGTAATAGTAACCCATCACATAACGTGTAGTACATTCCATGTAGTAAATTCGTTGCGGGAACATCAGCTGTTCGCCGCTCTGCCCTACATTCACGCACACCGCCGTTGTGTGTGTATTATATCCACTAGACATTATGTAGATAGGTTGTAGTAGTGTGTATACCTAGTGTAAACGCAGCGCGTGCGAATAAACTGTGTCTGTATACATGTAGCTATACGAAGTACGGTATGTATCACGAAACGAAAGTTGAACGAACTTACTTGTACCGTTCAAATGCGCCGCTGTGGCGGACACCGCCGGCGTCATCTTATGCTGCTGCTGTTGTTGTTGTTGCTGCTGTTGGTGATGGTCAGTCTGATGTGGCTCTTCGGCTCTGTTGCAGTGATGATGCTTCTGGGATAGGTGGATGTCGGTACTTTCGTCTACCCCCATGCTGATCGCAGGATCCGGTGATCCGCAACTGCTTTCGGGATCGCTCTCCTGGAAAAGGAAAAGAAAACATTATTTTATTGGCAATCTTAATTAAGTTCCTATTATATCTGAAACAATATTAAAAGTTTGAAATTAGGTATTCTTATTTTAAAAGTATTGTAGTTATTCAGACAGAATATATTGTCTGTTTAAGGATTTTGATACATTATTCATACAATATAATTTTGTTATTCGGGAGTCTAAACGCATCGTACTGCTGTGGTTAGACAACCCTTTTCGTGAGTGTATCTTAAGTTGCATAGTTTGCTTGTTATGGTTGGTTTCTTTGCTAAAACAGCTGTTGTTCAATTTACTGAGAATTTTTCACAATTTTTAATTTTGTTTTGTATAAATTTTAGTTTAAGTTTAGTTAATTGTATGATTTAATTATTTAAGTATTAAGTTTTTTTTTTTTAAATTATTCCATTCATTAATTTGTCGTGTTCACTAGTGTTGTTTTAATGCGGATTCTATTAAATATTGTCGTATTGATATACGTCTGCGTTGCACGATTTTGAGAGAGGGATTTTTGTAAGAAAAACAATTGTAGAGTGTTGTTAAGGACTTCCTTGTTCGACTATTGACGTGAATAGACGTATTTTTGTATATTTTGGTTGCCATTTTGTAATTCATTTTGATATTGTAAATTTCGCATTTATTGTCTTTTATACAGCCAATCAAGGAATTCTGATCGTAATAATTGTTAATATATTGAGGAGTGCACTTTATAGATATAACATCAATTATTATTTTTTGTTTAGGATGATATATTTTTTAGTTTTTTCTCTCATTGTATTTTAAAGAGTTAATTTTCTGTTTTCCTATTTTGCTGTTTCATTTTTTATTATCAATTTCCTCATTTGGTTGAGTAGAAGCATTGTTCTTGCATTTAGTTTTTTTTTTTGTAATTTTCTAGTAATTGTCCACGCTTAGTTTATTTTAGTTTGTGAAACCACGTGGATAGAAATTCAAAGGTTGTGTATTTTGGATAATCTTCCTGAACCAACAAAACTTTTGCTTTGCATAGGAAATAGCATTGTCCTATTTTAATTTAGAGTCAAGTGCAGTTTTTATTTTAGGCCAGAACCTTCAGTTCAAGGTTTTTTTTTCTGCACAAGTTGTAATTTAACCCATTTTGAAAAATAAATTTGATTGTTAATTAACGTCATTGGGTTAAAAATTCTGTTCTTTTATTTTTATTTTAAACCTTTTCAATTTTTCGGGTAATTAAGAAAGTCTGTTTTCATTCACTTACAATTTACTTTTCGTGGTTAGATTCAAGTTTTAATTCGCGAGGGTAATTATGAGGTTAATTGTTCTTTTGTTCAATTTAAATTATATCCGTTGAGCTAGCTAGTTTTTTTTTTTCTTTGTAAAATCATTCGTTTTGCATTTTCAATTATTTCAATCAGTACACAGCAGTACGCTAAAGCCAACGCTAAATTTAACGTACTGCTATGGTTAGACTACCCGCGTTACCGCTGAGTGTATTTTAAGTTGCATAGATTTTGTGTTGTTTACTCCGTTCCACCATTAATCAATGTTCCGAGAATTTTCACAATAATGTTTATTTTTGTATAATTTTAGTTTAAGAGTTAATTGTATGATTTAATTAATTAAGTGTTAAGTTTTTTTAAATTAATTCCATTCATTTATTTGTCTTTTGAATGTTGGCGTATTGTTTGTACAACTGCGTTGCACGTTTTTAAGAAAGGGATTTTTGTAAGAAAAACGACTGCAGAATTTTATCAGACAGTTCCTTATTCGACTGTTAATGTGAGTAGACGTATTTTTGTGAATTATTGATGCCATTTTGCCATTTGCCATTCATTTTGATATTCTAAATTTTCGCATAAATTGAATTTTATATAGTCCATCAAGGAATTCATTGAGTAATAATTGTTAATATATTGACGTGTACACGTTGTAGATATAAGATCGTTTATTATTTTTATGCAGGAAGATATATTTTAGTTGTAATTTTCTCATTTTAGTTTAAAGAGTTAATTTTTCGTTATTCAATTTTGTTGTTTCATTTTTATTTATCTATCACCTAGGTTTGGGTGAGTAGAAGCTTTGTTCTTGCATTTAGGTTACGATTGTATAGATTTCTAGTAATTGTCCACGCTTAGTTTATTTTAGTTTGTGAAACCACGTGGATAGAAATTCAAAGGTTGTGTATTTTGGATAATCTTCCTGAACAAACAAAACTTTTGCTTTGCATACAATTTACTTTTCGTGGTTAGATTCAAGTTTTAATTCGCGAGGGTAACTCTGAGATTAATAATTCTTTTGCGTCCATTTAAAGTTTTATCCGTTGAGCTAGCTAATTTTATTTTCTTTTTCATTGTATATTCAGTTTTACATTTTCATTAATTCAGTCAGTACACAGCAATACGTAAGTCAATTGACATAAAAAGTAGTGCCTCAAGTGGTAAAACTACTAGGCATTATTAAGGCATTCTGACGGACTACTCAATTGGCAACTTTGTAAAACTAATACATGACTAATACAACATAATATAAGTAAGTATCTCTTGTCTCTGCATAAGCCCCATAAACCCTCTGATATAAACTAGTAACAGTCTAATAAGGCAAGATCGTATCTGGTTTAGAGCTCAAGTATGCTTACTATTAATGAAATTAATCTAATTGGTTTTATATATAGTAGGTGCGTTATGTCACAGAATTAAATCTAAAACTGTGCCTAAAACAACAAGCAAAACATTGATGCATACTGTTGTCACGTTTGTGCTGTTTCGAAAACGTAGAGTAAATGAATATGCACATATTAGAGGTTGCATAAGTCTGCGGTAACGTATTGCCTTCTAGAATTTTGTAGTATGTGAACTGCCATGATAACTCCTTATTGAACGCTGCAGTCATTTGGCGTGCCTGTTTACTGGAAATTCTCTGCAAGATCTGGTGTTTGTTGTTACAAAAATTTAAGAAAACTGCAGGTTCTAATGTGTTTGTCAACTTGTATCAGGCAGGAACCGAACCAAAACTATGTGCAGTAACGCTTTACTAAAAAACCAACACGTCATTTGAAGACTGTATCGCGCTCTCACGCCAATCACCTTAAATTTCCTATAGATTTCCAGGCGATGAAGTCGTGATTGGCCGAGAGTGGGAGAGGACAGAGAAATACGGAAAGCTATCACCATCAGCAGAAACACTGAAGTCAGTTCTATAGCTTTGCTATTGAAATGTACTTCCAGTTTAGTGCAGTTTGTGGTGAGGGGTCTAGGAGAAGTTTGCAGTATTACCAGTGCCACAGTTTGGAGTTTTTTTGACACTGACCTATGTTATTTCTAACGAATCACATCTCATTATTCAATCAGATCTCAATAACTTGACACGGAATTTAGCTTTAACTAAAAAAAAATCACAAATTTTGGGATCTCGATTAAAAGAACGGAATCTTTTACATTCCACTACAAAAGTCTCTGTATTGAAGAATCGTCACACAGAATTTAATTCTTTTTACAAAGTTGAAACAAATTTCTGTTACTACACTGATGTAAATGGACTTTTGTATGCAATGAGTATTGAATATAACCCTGCAGAACAGACTCGACTTGTCGAAAACAAGTCTCAAAGCCGCTTTACTTTATAATGGTAACTCGAAATCATGAATTCCATTGGCTCATTCTACAAACACAAAAGAAGCGTATGACAGTATGTCAACTGTATTAAATCTCATTCAATATTCAAATCATCTTTGGAAAATCTTAAGCTTATTCCTTGGACTGCAAACAGGATTTACCAAATATTGTTGTTTTTTTTGTCTCTGTGGGATAAACCAAGCAGTTCAGCAACATTACTAAATAAAATAATGGCAGTCACAGACCAACATTTTTTTCCTGAAAAATTTAATATAAAATTTGAACCGTTAGTGAATTCTAATTTGGTGAATCTACCTCCTCTACACATTAAATTAGAATTGACTATACAATTTGTGAAAGCGCTAGAAAAAGAAGGCAACTGTTTTGAGTACTTAAGGGATAAGTTTCCCAAGCTATCTGATGCGAAAATTTGCAAAGGAATATTTGTTGGTCAACGAGTTAGGAAGCTGTTCAAAGATGAAAATTTTGAATGTACTATGAATGATTAGTGAAGAGATGTTAGCATGGACCTATTTTAAAAATGTTTGCAAACATTTTATAGGAAATCAAGAGAGTGGAAATTACCAAGATAATGACTAATTTGTTTAATTTGCTAAAAAACTACAAAAATTTTGGATATCGAATATCGCTCAAAGCATTTACATTTGGATTTCTTTCTGTTAATTTAGGCAAGATGAGTGACTCCATGAAGTCATGACAGAAACGGAGAAATCATATCAGAGTAGGTGAAATCCCTCATGACGAGAGGTTGTTGACGATGGATGAATGCTTGCGTTGCTGTTTGGGCTATTTCCATCGTTTGTAATATTTTGATGATCCGACGTTTGGGCTGTTCCTCTACTGCCGTCATCAGGGTAGTCCCAAATAGGGCTGTTTCTTGCCAAATTAATATTCTGTCTCCGGGATCATGGTTACCGGTCTTTTGCTTAAGCTATCCCTAATTATTGGTAGTCAGACATCTTTGATTTCGGGAAGAAGATCTCAGCATTGAATGGAACGATCCTGACAAGAGAGGACAACTTCACAAAAAGGAAACTGAAAGAAGCAGCATGCATGGCCATAAGCACAGCAAGCCTGGAAATCAAAGATGTCTGGTTACCAATGGTTAGGGATAGCTTAAGCAAATTCTGGAGACAGGATAATAATTTGACAATTTATTTCAGGCAAATTAGTTGTCAAATCGGACATATTTGTTAAATTAATTATAATAATGAGTTTGGCAAGAAACAGTCCTATTCAGGGCTATCCTGTATCATCAAAATCCTACAAACGATGGAAATAGCCCAAACAACGCAAGGTGGAATCCTGTCATGATAGGAGATTTTTGCTGGTTTCTCACTAGATAAATTATTATGATTATAACTCTAAAACTAGATAAATTATTATGATTATAACTCTAAAACTAGATATGGTGGGAAGATTTGATTTTAGGTTATGGCTTCAGTTGAAAACTGTAATAACTTTACACCGATTTTTACAACAGTTATTCAAAAACAACATAAAAATTATTCGCTGGTGTTATCAAATATAAATAATATCTGCATTATAATTCTATTATAATAATTATTAATCTGATTTTTTAAGGTATTATTGGTATAATACATTGTGCAATGATTTACATAATTAATAAATAATATAATGTATTTCCCATAAGCTCCGTACTTAATCCTGTTTATGTAAAATGCCCCACAGGACAATACAGTCACTTAAGATACTAAACCAAAAAATTGAAGAGAGATTTCTGTTTTATAAATTTTCTATTTAGACACGTACACAAATTTAATCTAATTGTAAGGAGAATTATTATTGACGTAATAAAGAGAGAATAGTAGATGCACTATAGTGTTAGTTACTTACTGTTGTAAACACGATCTTTGCCACACGCACAACAATATGGTTAACACTAGCGGCGATGTTCGTGTATGCTTGTATAATTTCGAGGAACCTCAGCTTTTCTCTTACATAACTAGCTCACGTTTCGTATACTCGATGGTATGTATGTATGTAGTGCATGCAAACGTGTACAGTTTTGTTTTATGGTACTTATTATACATTTAATACGTATTTGGTATAATGTACATTCACCAAATGTAACTTCTCTTATACTGCCGCGATCACATTAACGTAAATAATTCTTAATTATTATTAATTAACAGATCGTGACGTTAGTAATATGCTACTTGCCGATGAAAATATACCTACTAATAAATATTATTGGTGTTAATCACGACAAAAAAAAAGAAACATAAAACTCAGTGTCGTTAATAGGTTAAGGTGAACAATTA
Source organism: Protaetia brevitarsis (assembly GCA_004143645.1). NCBI lineage: Eukaryota > Metazoa > Arthropoda > Insecta > Coleoptera > Scarabaeidae > Protaetia > Protaetia brevitarsis. Next base: position 1,435,398 of record RXPK01000028.1, on the reverse strand, counting down.
TTATAATATGATCATTGTTAAAGAAAAAAAAAAACCAAAGTCTTTAGTATAGGTATGTATAAATAATATATTTGCATACATAACAGTTTGTTGATTTCACTTAATACCGATATTTATTTTACAACATTCTTCACAGACACTAAACACATGAAAATGACATAACACTAACGTTATAAAGAATAGATTGTATACCGGCGTTATGTAGGTTGTGCATATCTATACAGTTTAACCAGTTGTTAATTAGCTCATTTCACATTTATGTATGTGCGCGCCTTTCGATGAAATGTTTTAGAAAACCGGCAATTTAAATTCAGGATACTTTATTTAATTAATTTAATAATTAACTTTTAACGTACGTAACCGCTACTTCGAGCAATTTACTTAATTATTAATTACACCTGATTTGCGTTTTAATGAGAAATCTCCCGGGTTTAATTTTGCACGGGCCATTAAAAATGAAATATCCAGCTGCACACATTTATTTATTTTACTTACATATGTTTATGTATATTAGTTGTCAGATTGGAACACATTAATGGACGTACTTCAGCTAATGTAATTTTAGATACTGCAAACATAAAGTCATAATTTGGTTAAGCAATAATGTGATTTCTTGAAGAAGTTTATTTCGCGGGCTAAAATTTACGAAGATTCGATAGGGATCTCCGCCTTATCTCATTTCAATACATTTTCAGGATTCCTGAGGTTAATAATAAATTGAACTATCTAAGCGAATGCATCTTATCATTAGCTGATCTTCACGCTTTTGAGATATGTCGCAGAAATCAACAAAGAGGGTTGCGCTAAAGATAACCGATAATTTAAAACTTCTAGCAAATCTAAGAAATAAAACAAAGACGAGATATTGCAAGACTGGATTGTTGAGTCACTGGAATTATTGTACACCATTGTATAACTTTACAATTAGTAAGTAGTCTTAAAAATGAGAAAAGAGCACATTTTAAGTATGTTAGTAGAAATTAATTGACTAGGGATTTATTTAAATAAATTCAGTTCCTAAATTTGGACATTACAACAAAGCCTGTTCATCTAGCGGATTAAGATACCATTGACAATCACTTTGTAAAGTCAATCTGGACTAAACCGATTCTGACGCGAGTATTTTACGTACAGGGTGTATCAAATGAAAAAGTAAATTTTGCTTGGGTGTTAACTACACGACATATAAAGTACAAACACACCGAAACCGGATTTCATCATTAAAGAATAAAAAAAAGTAAAATTTAGAGCCAAAAATTCTTTAGTCCGGGCCTGATGCAAGGAAACGTCATGTTAAGCACCCACTAAACGTGGTATTATGTATAAATACATTGCACTCATTTAGTATTATTCTTAATGGTATGCCGTAAGTTCATTTAACGTCATTCTGAATAAATAAAGGCCAATCGGGCCTTTAAAAATAGCAAAACTGAGGCATTTTAAATTTTTTCTTTTTATAAAATAAACATTCCTTTTTTGTTAAGAGCATTTTACGCAAGTCTACAAAGTATTATTTTTAATATCCTGATAAGACGTTCGAGTTTTACCGGATATGCGACTTCAGTAGTTACAAAAAACGTAAATATTTTTCTTTTGCTTTGTCGAATCGAGAGTTAGTTATTAATAAACGGTACCACATGAATCTGAGTTATTTCTTCTGGATTTATTTAATCATATAACGCAAAATGAATTGAATCGAATTACACAGAAATAAATGTAGATACAGAAAATTTGCGAACACGCCTTTTTACTATGATGTCGCGCGAAAATGAATCTATACATTCCCGCGCTTTTGCCGATGCATCAAGCTTCGATTTTCTTTATATGAAATCATGATGGTCTTGAAAAGGATCGTTTTTCGAGACGGGAAGAATTTAAATAAAATATTCGAAGTGGCTTGCTCTCCAAGCGGCGATCCACACAAAACTAACAGCGGTAATGGCTGAATGATAGTGGTATGTGGGGGTATACTCGGGACAGCATTTAGGTTGGGCACAGATGCGGCTTTATAAAATGCTTTTTTTCTCGTTAATGCTTGCAGATAGACCCCCTGTGCATTAAGACTTTGTGATTGTATATGATTACAGCTGCTACATATTATTATATATTACCTCTATATCTGATACACCCTGTATATTGTCTTTCCAGCCGGTTGATAAAGGTGTTATTTATAATATTATGAATGACATTAAATCAGCATCTAGTAGTATTGTCGGCGTAATCCTTCAAATGATAAAACTATATCGCTCCACTATTTTACCCTGTCGTACTCATCTTGTAAATGTTTGTACGCTTGAAGAAGTATTTTCCTGCTAACTGAAAACATGTAATAGTTCTTCTTCTGTTTAAAATTATACCACCCAAAAAGTATAAAGACCTCAAACCGTTACGTTCGCTCCCTGTAGTATTCGAAGGTATAGAAAATATAAATATTCATTATTACATCCATTTAATAAATTTAATAATCACTCTCTATCAAAGATTCAATTGATATATTCGCATGCACCACCGACAAAAATTGATCCTTGTTTCATAAACGTTAGAATAGAGAAAATGATTGATTTTAATTCTGTAGCATTGTATTTATACTTTCTTAAAATTCGAAGACTGCTGGTTTTTGACACTCCTACAGCGTTTTGGATATGTCTGGAAGAGGTGGTTGGAAAGGCATCCACGTATCTCAAACAAGATATTTCCTTTTGCTTGTTATTGGCCTCCATATATTTTTTGTATCGATTTTTGCTAAATGATCCATAATTGTTTAAATCATTTCCCAGCCTTTTGCAAATACGAACATTTGGTAAATTCTTTTCGAAATATCCCGGGAAATACAGATTTAAAGCTCTCATGGCGTTCTTTCCACTTTGCTTGCAAGATGTCATATTTTTCACGATTGGTGAACTCAACTATTTTTTAAAAACAATAATGCAATAACAATACAAGGCGAAACTAATAACTACACGGTAAAAAAAGTTGCCTACAATTTTACCGGAAAATTTGCTTCATAAGGTAAAATTTCTGCCATCTAGTAAATTTCACATGCTGATGTATTTTTCAAAGATTGTACTGTAAAATTCGTATGTAATATTTATATGAACTGTATATTTGCCGAACGCGTACAGTTAAATAATCTAATAACCAATCATATTGCGGCGTATTCAAGTAAAAATAAATATAAAAGATCCTCAAATTTTTACCCAAATTTAAATACCCAAAAAAATTATCAATTTTACACTTTTAAGTAAATTTTGATGGTAAACATAAAATTGTACATGTTTTTTCCTGTATTTTCCTTTCGAATTTTTATTACATCTTAAACTTACATGAAGAAGCTATAAATTTTACCGAAATCTTTTTTTCCACGTTAAATATCCTAGAAAAAACATGTAAAACAAAATTTACATGATTTATTCTAGTAAATTCACAACGTTATTACATGTAATATTCCTAATTTACCATGGCAAAATTACTGTAATTTTTTACAGTGTAGAGTGGTCGGACGTGTCTGTTCACACGGGCCGCAGACTCACCTCGCGCTATGCAGAACGTTTAGTCCTAGTATATCTTCAAGGCAGTAAAATCACTCTCTCCGATTCCTGCGTAGGTGATTCCTTCTAGTATCTAGTATCAGTGTTAGCCTAATCTTGATGCGAGATAGTACAATTCTTCGTTAACGTTTTAAAATAAAATTATTTGCTGAAGCGTTTCTCTGGATCTTTCTCTTTATATCTGACTGCTTCACAAGCTCTGAACATATTAACTATTCAGTTTGCTAGTTAAGGAGTATGATACAGCCAACTCAGATTTTCGTCAATGAGGACACTCAAGAAGTTTGACGTATTGATGTTGTTAACTTTAGATACATCCGGAATAGAATCTATATTGTTAAATTTAGATTAATGTCTAAGAAATAAAATGACAATCGTATTTGAGATATTTAAATATAATAGAGCCAGCTTATGGGATCGATTTACATAATTCTTTAAGTATTTCCACAATGTTTTCTTTAATAATATCGAGGGAAGATCCTGATATCACCGCAGATGTATCATCATCCTACAAATATAGTGACCACAAACGTTATAATATCGCAAATAAATAAAATAAATAGAATAGGTTCAAGAATGGAACCTTGCGGCACTCCTAACTCTACGGGTAATAATGAAGATTTATAATTAGAGTGGTCAACTTCGGTCTACGTGCCAGGTCAGTACTAAACTTCATCTATGTGACAGTAATGTTTAACACAAGTATACAATACAGTGTCAGGAAAGGGCCAATTTATTTATTTATTTAACTATAAATGCTATACATAAGCCCCTTACCCTATTTAAGCAGCAGAAATGATATAGGATTGCTGAAAACTTTGTAGCATTGTGTTTTAAGGTTTTTCTCACTAAACCGCTTTCGTCGCGATGATAAAACATGTTTATATTTTAAATAAGATCGTTCAATATCTACGGATATCATGTCACCCGTAAAGCTTAGTTTAATTCTGTGCCCAAATATTGTAAGGCCTAAAGATTTCAGGTCAGGTGGAACTTGATTACATTTCAAATAAAATGAGTAAGTAAAAGATCTTTTAGGCCCAAAGCGCACCTGGCAAGTGGCGGAAATATCAGACTACGAAACCGGATCATAAGATTATGGACATCACACCTAAGTCTTACCTCACCTAAATTTTATGAAAGAGACATCATAAAAAATTCCCTATGGTAGCACATGTTCAGCCAACCGGCCTCAGGCAATTTATGAGATACATGATCAAACTTACGTAGATTGAAGATATACCTCAGACATGTAATCTGCACTATCTGGATTCTACACACAGTAAAGCTATCCAACAATGCACTATGGAAAACTGAAGAACAGTAGTTATAATGTGACAAAACAAAAACATCACATAGATTCCTCTTTATGGTAGAAATCAAGACAAATCTTAAAGGATGTAATCTCTTCAAGTTCAAGGAATTATCCAGATGAACCCCTAAATTTTCAACTTTATCGACAATAGGTAGACGCAAATTGTAAACCCTATAATATCCAATACATAGCTTAAATTACGATTTTTTTTTTTGATTCAAACAACGTTACTTGAGATTTAATGGGATTTATCTGACACAGTGTATAAATGAGGTCATCATTGATATTATTCACAGCAGTTCTCCAGTTCGAAGGTAAAAAATAACAATATAACTGTGTATCATCCGTATAGACATGATATTGACAATTTTTCACACAGCATAACCATTTATGAGTACAGATTGTGAATAAAATGGGTCCCAAAATTGATCCCTGTGGAACTCCCTGCAGGAGAGTGAGGTAACTAGAAGTAACACCGTTAAGTCTCACCACTTGTTTGCGATTGTTAAGATAACTATCAAGAAGTGAAACCGCAGTCATCCGTAACTGAAAATAAAGCAGTTTCACAGCTGTAACCCCCGCGAAATCCAGACGGAGTAAAGGGTAAAACATTAGCACTATTAAGGAAGCCTTTAAGTTGATAGATAGATAGATAGATCAATATATTGTCATGAGATTCAAAGATATCGACATTGTCAGTATGAACAATAACGAATACAATACAAATAGTTGTGGCAATATGGCTAATGAAGTTAAATATAAATCTAAATTACCTCTACGCACTAAAAATTGCGAGCAACTCTTCAACAGAGTACACGCATCAGTCCAGAAGAATTCCGCGTAGCCTTTTTTTTAAAAAGTTTAGCATTGGCAATCGACCTGAACTCATCAGAAAGTGTGTTAAACAGTCTCGTTTCCATTGTCAAAGGGCCTTGTTGAGTCAGAGAAAGTGTGTTAAGAGGAGTTCTAAGGAAGTTGCTATATCCAGTGTTATATGTATGAAAATCTGAGCTTTTAGGAATTTTGTATTGAATCGAAGGAGCTCTAAAATATAAACACTCGGCAGAGGTAAATTTTAAACTTAACAAAAAAAGGCATACTTGATTGACTTTAGATATAATAGAAATACAGTGTTCAGCCCAAGTTAGCTCGTCATCGACATATACGTCCAGGAAATACACAGATGACCCAATAGGCCGCAAGTCCTTCAACTGCGTAGGATGCCAATAAGATTCCGGTAACACTGTTTCACTCATGCAAAAGTCAACTGTGTGCGTTAAGCATGGTGAAATCGTGGGGCAACACATTTTTATAATCATAATACTACTATAAACTTCTCCTAGACCCCTCACCACAAACTGCGTTAAACTGGACGTACTGAGTTCAGTGTATCTGCTGATGATGATAGCTTTGCTATCGAAACGTACTGCTGTGTACTGAAGGTACCAAAGAAAATGCAAAAAATTAATTAATAAAAATGAAAAATTAAATTAACTAGCTCAACGGATAAAAAACTTAAAGGGCGCAAAAGAACAATTAAACTCAGGGTTACCCTCGCGAATTAAAACAAGAATTTAATCACGACAAGTAAATTGCGGGTGAAAGAAAACTGACTTTCATTAATTACTCCAAAAATTGAAAAGGTAAAATCAAAAATAAAGAACAGAATTTAAAATAACGTTAATAACAATCAATAATATTATTATTAAAAAAAAAGAAAAAAAATTGTTAATTACAATTATGCAGAAAACAAAAACCCTGGACTGATAGTCCTGGCTTAAATCAAAAAACTGTTTGAGATTCTAATTTATAAAAGGACAATGCTAATCCTTTAACAAAGCAAAAAGGTAAAATAGTTCAGGAAGATCCTATTTACACAAAATTCACGTGGTTTCAAAATTAAACAAACTAATTTAAACGTGCACAATTCAAGTAAATTAACACCAGAAAAATTTAAATACAAGCACAATGCTTCTATTCACCCAACCCGAGGTGATTAAAAATAATTACAAAACAGCAAAATATAAAAAAAAAAAACGAAAAATTAACTTTAAACTAAATATATCTTCCCGAACAAAAATAATAACTGATCTTATACCTAATTGTGTACACAACAATACAACAACAATTATTATTAAACGAGTTCCTAGATGCACGAAATAAATCAAAATAAACGATACAAAACTTTAAATCATAAGTATTAACAAAATGGCAGCAATGAAATACAAATTTACATCTACTTACTCTTTAAAGTCTATCGAGAAACTAGTTCTTACAATGCTAAACAGTCGCATACATATAATATTCTACAGCTGCGTGCGCTCAACGCACAAAGATCATAGAAGAAAACTACAAAGACGGACATTGAACAACATGAGCAAATAGAGATATAATAAAAGAGTGAAATTAATTTAAAACAACTGAACATTTAAATAAATAAATTAAACAATCAAATCATTAACTAACTCTTATTTAAAAATAAACATTAACTTCTGAGAAAACTTTCCCGAAACATTGATAAAGCCAAATCGGAGTAAAACGAAAACATTGAATTCACGAAAACCGGGATGCCAGGCCACAGCAGTACGTCCAGTTTAGTGCAGTTTGTGGTGAGGGTCAGAAAAGTTTACAGCATTACCAGTACCACAGTTTGGAGATTTTTGTTATAATACTACTAAAAATTGTTCTAATATCGACAGTCTTGAAAGCGAAATTATGAGCAGCTAAACAACTCTCATATGAGAGTTTAATATGAGATATTTTGCTGGTATTGTGTGGGACCTGATTAACAAAATAGTCATTTATCTCAGCAACACTGCATAAGTCAGGAGGCAGTTCAACAGCGTGCTTACCACCAATTGTTTCAGATTCCTCCACGCGAAGAATAAGAAGACACATGAATTCGAGGGAGTGATTTTACTACTTTGAAGATATACTGTGGTTAAACGTTTTGCATAGCGCGAGGCGAGTGCGGCCCGTGTAAGCAGACACGTCTGACCACTCTATTTGTAATCGATGATAGAATTTCCAGTTTTGTATGAAATTTTGACAAATTATTTTACCCTTGCCTGATTACAAGAATTATAATTATCGTTCGTATTCGTTAGTACGTAGAATTCAATTTAATTTCATTACTTTTATTTACTTCAGTGGTTTACTTGTAGTTTGTTTCGACTGGTTATGTACATTTTGTGTCCTTTAACCAAATAAATTATTCTATTCCAAATAAGAAGTAATATTGAAGCAGTAGTTTATATTATAAACTGACGATTTATCCGTGTATATGTGCGCATTATGTATCTGTTAGTGTGTTGTCTGTGTGTGCGAGAGGGTATTTGATTGAACCGCTGGGCGGCCGAGCGAATGTGCTCACACAACCCTTCAGATCCGTAAAAGGGTGAGCGAGCGGCTCTCGCCGCCGGTCGACTATGGGCAAGAGGGAGAGAGTGGGCGGCGGATAGGTCGTACTTCGGACCGAGGGTGGGGCACATTAATATTGCGAAATGAAGCTCATTTGCATTTAAATAAGGTACTCGGGCAGGGACGACGGGGGCAGCGGGGCGGACCGGGGGGGGACACTAATTACACTAACTACACAAAGAGCTCTCGCCTGGCCGCTGTCCGGCTCGTCCTTCGCCCCTCGGCCCTCTCCCGCGGCCCAGACATCATCGTGCAGCGCACCGCTCTTATTATGTGCCGTACTCTGTCCTCCACCTCCTTCGGTTCGTTCGGCGGCGCCGCGCACCCCCGCGCTCTCGGTCGTCCGCCCTGTGCTGTCCGCTTGCTTGCTGCTTGCTTGATTATCATTATACCAGAATAGATTATACGTGTGCATGTATGTATCTATGTGGAATACGTAACTTGCACTAATACGTTACAGTTATTGCATAAGTTCCGAGTTTAAAATTAGGGATCTGCACCGGGTATCCACGTAAATACATATTATATGGATGACGTGAATTTCGAATCCGGGGAATCGACGATTGAAAAGGACATTCCTGAAATTACGTTACATTCGCAGTCTGAAGTCATAGTCAAACTATGAGATTCAAAATGATTGTCGTAATAAAAAAACTGTTTCCCGGAAAACATTATCTATACTTATTAGCAATTTAATGAGCGAAGTTAGCTACATACAAATTTCATACATTAAATGAATTTCTTGACATTTAGCGACATTGGCGTTCGTGTTGTAGTATCTTTCGATTTATCTTATAATTTTTTTCAAACCGTTTATATTTACATCTAATATCACCAACAATAGTATTTCGAAATACTGTAAGAAAATACGGGAATTTATCTGTGGTAATTAGCTCAACAAACAGGTAAAAAATCAATATTAACATTAAGTGAAATAGTTTATTACATTTTATAATTTTATAGGCTTATCATACACTTCAGCGCAATGAGCTGTCAAAAGGAAGTTACATTTCATGCCTTATAAGTTTCTACGGTACAGGAATTATTACATTAGATCACGATAGGCGATTGGAAATATGTCATTGTTTAATAACAATTTAAGGATGATGACTTGCTAAACAATCATTTTTCTCGGATGAAGCCTGGTTTTATCTAACAAGCTATATCAATTCACAAAACTATCGTATCTGGTCTGCAGAGAAATCCACACGAATTTCGAGAAACGCAATTGCATCCCGTAAAAGTTGGAGTTTGGTTAGCTATGTCCAGGCAACGAATAATAGGGCCAATTTTCTTCGAGGAAACTGTAACAGCCCAACGTTACCAACAGATGTTGGAATTGTTTATTGCAGAGTTACAAGAAAATGAGCTTGAAGCAGGTTATTTTCAGCACGATAATGCTCCAGCACATACTGCTCGACAAACCTGCCAATATCTTTAACAGTTTTTGCTGACAGGTTCGTTAGAGCACAAAGATGGCACCAAGATCGCCTGATCTAACCCCATGAATTACTTCATGTTTGACTACTTAAAAAAATAGGATCTATAGAAACCGCATGCATATCATAGACGAACTGAGAGATGCAGTTTTGTCACTTAATAATTATACTAATTGTATGTTATAATTTAAAGTAATAAATAAATTTAGTCAAACACCAGTTAGTACTGAATTATAAAATCATAATTTAGTAAAGTTAAATTAATTACATTTAATTTTTACAAGCAGAAACACCAATCCATAGTCGTTTATATAATGCGAGTTCAAATATAGGTTACGTTTTCCTTATTTATGACAGATCCGTTTACTTTCTTGTGTTCCAACACTGACTTAGTTCAAACCTTCATTACAAACACGCGGCATATACCACATCCTGTTACTATCTATAGGAGCAGAATTGAGAATCTTTTTGAATCTCATAGTATATCTTTCGGTTCTGATTGATGTTTATGTTTCTCACAAAAACGAAAAATCAACAATCGCGTATCGTGCTATAGAACTAGTTATTCCCTATCGACGTGACCCCGGTGTATAAAAAGGCATCTAAACATTACAAGATTAAAAAAAAAATCCGATGCGCAGCGACTGTCTCCTCTTTAACCGTAATATATAATTGAAAGAAAACAGTGGCAACAACCACCCTGATTGTTTCATGTTGTTTACATTCGATTGAGAAAAATATGTTTGCACTAACTATGTACAGAGATGAGAATCTAAAACGAGACCCAAGCGTCGACTTGATACACACTAGTAGCAGTAAAGCAAACTAAATGCGAATCTACGCTCCACAAATCTTCGATTATTAATGCAATCGAAGCTACAATACAGTGAAATAGTAACCAACAATTATTTGCAAACAATTCTGAATTGCGCATTGCTCGGTACGCAGTACTTGCAGTTTCGGTTGCATAAATAATCAAAGATTTGTGGAGCGTAGATTCGCATTTAAATTGTTAAAGATGATACGTTGTACATATGCACAAAAATCGCCTGCTGTAACTTTGCAAATATATGCTCGTTTATTCATGGACTTTTTCATTATGATTTATACCTAATACTAAAACTCTTATTTGGAATTATAATATCTAATAATTTCGAATAATCGAATTTGGAATAATGGAATCGTGAACAACTCTCTGAGGAAGATAAGAAAATATAAATAATTAAATTACTGGACTTAACTTCAGATTTTGCATTATTTTTTTTTTTTCTAATTAAAAGACAAAAATACTTATACTAATAAACAGAACACTTTAATTCACAAATAATATTTATACATTATTAACTTTTCAAATCTTATTTGAGTGTGTTTCTAAATCTTATATCCTGTTTGCAGCTATTTATATAAATATTACATACAGAATTATCATTTTTTTCTCGCAAAATCATGTGTCGCTTTGTATTTAATAACAAATTTGTTTTATTATGTTTACTGTCAATATACAGGATAGACAGCTAAAATGAATTTATTTTAAATAAATGTGTATGAATAAAAATGGTGTTAATAAATTTAGAATATCGCAGGATCTTTGTACAGTAGAAAAGCTTTTGACTGTGTATATCGCAGGGACACTAGATTTCCTAAAATAAGTGATAATTATGTAATATTTACATAAATAATTGCAAACATTGACAGACATGAGATTTACTAACACTCAAATAAAATTTGGAAAGTTGGTAATGTATCAAATATTGTGATGAATTTAAGTTGTTCTATTTATTAAAGTATTGTTAAGACATTTTATTCAGAATTATGTCAAGTATTTCTAATACAGTAAATTTCATTATATTATTTAGCATAGATTATTCAGATTTGAAAATTCAATTAATAGGACGCCATCTATGTCTAAATAAACGTGGTTTTCTATGTTTTATATCATCAGATCTATTTTATCGTGCTTGCTTACTTTCGTTATCACCTTTCACATCTTTTCGACTCGCGGCCAAAAAACCAACAATAAACGGTGCGGCCAAAAGGCGAGGTTGGACAACTAGAGACTAGCCGACAACTGCAAATACATTCTCGCACCCGTTTAGTCTTTTTATTCATACAAATATAATAGATATTAACATATCTAGGTACTATTGGATGTCGAAGGTGTCGGCCAATTTAAAGATATCTAATGGCCGTTTGCACTGGTTGGAATTAAGTCATGCTGATTAAACATTAATCAAAATACAATTGCAATTGCACCGACACTTTAATTAACGATTAAGTGCTCACTTGACGACTATCTTTACCAAGAATACAAATTAACCTATAATTAAACTTACCAGCAAGCTCATGCTCTTTGTTTGAAAAGTTTTAATTTATGTATTCATTCTATATGGTACAACTTAGTCATTTCTACGTCTATAGGTTGTAGGTTATTTGTGTGAGTGAACATTACATAATCTCTTCCTATTGTATATATGATAAAATGTTCAACATTTTTGTGTGTATATTTGTTTCATCAGTATCCAAAACTACTTGGGGTGGGGAGCGTCCCCGGGATGGTGGATAGGGGACAGGCCATCTTGTCAGGGTTCGCTCAAGATGGTTAGTGGTGACTATAAGTTCGTCCTGTTTGCTTAAAACCGGAGCAGGGTGAATGGAGGCCGTTGGCGTGAACCACTCCCCCCTTGCCCCAGCTATCGTGTCGTGGCTAAGGGCTTGCGCAAGGTTCTACAACGATGCCAGTTGTTGCTTTCGGCTACCGAAAGCCCAACTGTTAAACCAGGTCCCGAAAGGGATGGGGGGTCTTGGTTTAACTGTACGAACCGAGAGGAGACAACCACAACAAAAACCTAAATCCTAAGGCGGCGGACTAGGCTGATGGGATGCGTGACTGGATAGAACACTGGTCTACTAGTCCAACCTTGGGAAATCTGGCGCACCCCATTGTATTTAGCCTTGCCTCTGCATCTGTGGAGGTGGAGCTTTTCTTCCCTAGCTACTCCTGGGATCAACCATTGAGGAAGGAAATATATTTAACCCACTTAAGCGGGACGACACCGCTAGTAAACAGGAACTGGTGCAGGACCTCCATAAAAAGCCTTCCACTTCCAAAGTGAGAATACCTCATTAAGAAGGAACAAAGAGAATAGCAAAACGAGCAGATTAGGGAACAGGATGAAACACTCATCCATCTCCTCTCAAACTGCGTAGCACTGTGCAACTCAAGGGCGTTGCACCTGGGAGCATGAAAAATCGAAGAAGGAGACTTATCTAACCTGGGGCTTTCTGATATCCTACACTTTCTGAAAGAAATAGGATTGGAAGGCCAGCTGTAAAACAGCAAGAATAGGGAATACAATAGATCTTTTAGGTCACAGTGTAACATCACCTAATATACATACATACATCCAAAAGTAATTTCTAGTTACAAAATTGGAATTGCTAAACAGAGTGTATATTTTATATATTTAGGGCAGGAGATAAGAGTTGCATGATGACCTCACAGAAAGAGTTTATAAACAGTTACTAATAAATAAATAATTTAAATTACTTTTTCAAACTACTGTGTAAACGTAACAGGAATGTATTTGATGGTATGGAAGCACTACTTCGCTTTACTTCTAAAAAGGAAAAAAATATGTGGTTTTATATCCGGATAATATTTAAATTGTTTATTGATCGTAAAGAACTAAATTCTAACAAATTGTATTAGAAAACAGGTGATAATAAGAAAAAAAAAATAGTTTTAACAAAGAAATCAAATGAACTGCAAAATTCTAACAAACAAACTCTATTTCTATATTTATTTATTTTTTTTTCCTAATGTTAGGATAAATTACGTTCAATTGGATGAATATAAGTAGGTTTTATAGGCCAATGAAGATATAATTACTCAAGCCTGGCGGAAATACTTCAAAGATGCTAGAATAACGCCCATTCATTCCCCCAGGTAGCCAACGTATGTATGCGTGTAGTATCTGCGCCTCTACCGCTTGCCCTACTAACCGATAAGGTATGTGGTGGCATATGGTGGTAGTCAAGAACCTAACACCGCCGGGGCCAAGTAATTACGAATCCCTAAACCTTTGATATCTGTTTTTACTGTGTAGATTTTTTTGTATTTAATTGAAAAATTTAAGCAACCCTTTTTTATATTTTTGTAGAGAACATGGAAAGAAGTGTTAATTGCTGTGGGTGCAAGATTTTACCCGTTTCTATCGATTGTTTTCTTTCCCTCTAACTTTAAGTACTAATAATTCAAAGCCGTCTTGCAACATATGTTCTGGTAGCAAATTGGTATTGGGTCTGAACCTGTGTGAAATTGTCTTTCAGTGCATTGGAAGCAGAGAATATTTTGAATTATTGCAATCACCATATAATAAATGATATTAGTAGATTTTACGTTAGATTTAACACTACTAAACCTACTGTTATTTTTTACAGTGAAATATATTTTTCTCTGTACCGGTTCCAATGAACAAAATGCGTTTGATGAAATTTGTCATGCTCATCCTGATAGCATCAGAACAATAATTGCCTTACCGGGTAATGGTATGAACGCAGTTGTATTAAGACGGGCAACCTAATGACGATAGCCCGTATCAGTAATAGGTAAATTCAAAGGCAACAAAACGTTAAGTCGAACTCGCGCAGCGCGTCGCTATTGTTTAGAACCCCACTCTTCATTGTACACGCCGCCGATGCATTTCCAGCATGAGTCACGCATTAGAACTATAGAGCTAAACAGCACTACTAATACATATCTGCATACGTCCGCTGGCGTTTTAAACACTTCCATTGAATTGTGCGGATTATGCGTTCGCATAATACGTTGAACTTACTGTGTATTGAAGAGAAAAAAATCGTGGGCATGTGCTCTACGTGCACGCGTGCAGATGGAAGGTCGAATTGAGGGAATTGGGCGAATGAGATCACGTGACCGTATGTGAGAGAACAAATAACGTCTAATTGTGTTCTAATTTACTATCGTAGTGCCGCATGTATGTAGAATTATATGCGGCATAAATCAATAATGACGTAGGACAAGTATAATCCACAGCATTCGATTGATATCAAGGTTTAGTATATTTATTGGTGATTTTAGTTATTAACACTTCTTGTATTTTGTTTAAAATATGTAGAAACTGAAGAAAAGATATCGTAGAGTTTCGAAGGAAAGACTGGAGTTAGAAAAGGGGACCTGTTATCTACTCTACGACACTATTTAATTTAGTACTATTATAGAATCAGTTTTCAGAAACAGCGGAATACAAACACAAGGGGATCATATATCAGCTAAAACAGCAAGTAATTGTCTATACAGATCAAAAAAAGAACTAGAAAAAATATTTAGCAAAATGACGGAAAGGTTATAAGGGCTAAACATTAATGCGTATAAAACAGAGTACATAATAATTGCCTAAGCTTCCCATAATGAAGGAGAATACAAAGGAAAAATACGACATCTAGCCCAAAGGATTAAATATAAATTAACTGAACACAAAAAGTCCAAACCCAGGTTTTGAATGTACAGAAAAATTACAATGAAATACGAGTAAATAGTTTTATTATAATAATAACACTATGTAACACGTTTTTTTGTCCTTGAGTAGTAAACATTATTTCCAACTTATTTATGCTTCAAAACAATAGAACAATACTTTTATTCCCCTCTAATTTTGCTTTTGTGACTAGGACAACGAAAATTTGAAATATACCCACATATGTATATTGTATGTCCACTTAAGTATGAGACAAATGGGAAAAAAATTTATTGTTGAATTTATAAAAAAAAAAATTATGTAAAATAAAAGTTGGTGCTTCTTTAAAAACATATTTTATATTCAAACTTAATTAAAATGCGTGGTTTTGCTATAAATTAAGAAAAAAATAATTGTCCTGACAATAAAACACGCTTATTTTTAAAGATACCAAAAAGCTCCATTAGCAAAAAGTACTTCAAATCCCTAAATGTGCCAAAATACAAATTTTCAAAGTAGAAATAAAAGAAATGGAATTCTACAAAATTGCACAATATGAGCATTGAAAAAATTTTTTTTTTTTTTTTTTTGTAAAAATGTGTTTTTTTGATTTTTACTTGAAAGTTGGTATTTTGGCATATTTAGGAATTTGAAGTACTTTTTTTCTAATGGAACTTCTTCATATCTTTAAAAATAAGGGTGATTTATTCTCAAGACAATTTCTTTTTTTTTCTTAATTATAGCAAAATTACGAATGTTAATCCCAAGTATATTTCTAAAGAAGCACTGCCTTTTATTTTTAATATATTTTTTTTATAGATCCAATATTTTTTTTGCTCCATTAGTCTCATATTTAAGTGGACACAGTGTATATGTCCAATATTTTCTCATTACGGGTGAGCTTTTTAGGAAAGTCGTCGCAGTCGAGAATCTTCTTAATTTGAGGTCCTACGAAGACGCCGGCTTTGACCTTCGCCTCAGATAGCTTAGGAAATAATTTTTCAAGGTGTTTTATGGCTGCTGACTCCGTACCTAGAGCTTTTGCAAATTGTTTTATAAGCCTCAACTTTATGTGCAGTGGTGACATCAGCACCTTTAGAGGGTCTACCAGTGGCTCCCATTTGATATTGTTTTCCCTATTAGAAAACTCTGTCCTCTGTGGCCAGTCGCGCTTATTGTAGTGTGCATTAGTGTCCCTGCTGTCCCAAAGACAAAGATAACATGGGAATTTGGTGAAACCACCTTGCAGATCCATGAGGAATGACACCATTTTGAAGTCGCCGATAGCCTCCCACCTATACTTGTCATACTTCAAAACTTTCAGCAAGGTCTTTGATGTAAAGTAATCTTTTGAGGTGGATGAATACAGAAGCAAGTTCATGCTTCAGCCTAGAGGTCAAAATCTCAGCATTGGACTTGGAGAATCCAAGATCTCTAAGTCGTTGATGTTTTTTTGGTTGAGGTTGTATGGGCCTCTCTCATCATCTCCATATATGAAATCATCATCTGATTCTACAATATTTTCTTCACAGTCCGACTCGCTGTTGCTGATTGAAGACGCCTGATCTATCTTAGGAGGAGTAGGTAATGGAAGCTGAGGGCTGAGTAATACTGGGGCCATGGATGAAGGAAGATCCGGATACATGATAGCAGGTGCATTTTTGCCAGTACGGCGTTTGGAAGGGTCCACAATGCAAAAGTAGCAGTTGCTTGAGTGGTCAGTGGGTTCCCGCCAAATGCTTGGAATTGCAAATCTCATGGATCTCTTTTCTCCGCTATACCATCCTCTTGTCTTAATAAACTGACCACAAACATAGCAAAACGCGTCTGCTTCATGTTTGCAACCTCTTGAAGCCATCATCTAATTAGAAAATAGGTATAGTGAAAGGAGAAGTACATACACACCGTTTTGAGCGCTGAAATCGTGGGACGAGTCCATTATATCAACTTTAGGAGTGTACACGTTTTAAACGGAGGGACGTTGGAACATTGGATCTGTCAAAATTTAAAATAGAAAATAGGAAATGACAGTTACAACCCAAAGACAAAAAAATTAATAGAAATTGTTACATAGTGTAATTTATGCCTTGACATCCTCCAATAGCTTTCGCTAATTACAGGGGGCATCGACCCGGCTATGAGTTATTATTACGTCTGCGCCCTTGGAGCGACTTAAGTTGTTCGTCTCTCAGCATTTACCAAGGAGTGAGGAACACCACCAAGCGGTCACTCTGAGAGCAGTCCGTCGGGTTCGAGCCGGGGCTCCCACAACTGATAGCCAGGTGTGTAAGCCACTAGACCATCAGCCGGGCTTTATAACATTGTTGTTGTAGAATGTTGTATACGTTGTTGTTTCACATAGTTAATTGTCATTTGTGAGCAAGACATGATCTTAATAGGGGGTGTTTGAGAGATTGTCTCTTCACGCTATAATTCAGCGTATGTATTAGTATATCATAACTAATCGAATTAAATGCTTCGATAGGCCTAGTAATATAAATTCCCCTCATCAAAAAGCTTCTTCTATTTAATTTACTGCTAGCAATAGACCACCAGTCGTAGAATGCCTTTTTCTATGGTTTTGCTGTTCAGATCCGAGGACACCATTCAAATGTAAACAGTTAAGAACAACAGTGGTCCAAGTATAGATTCTCGGGGTACTCTTTCAGGCATGAAATAAATAGATTGTTTTTTTTTGAAGGATTACGCATTAAGCAGATTTACAATAACGGAATTTGCTAAGTACAAGAAACTGTTTCATCTCTTTTTGTTCTAATTCTTTAGACCTCGCATATTTGTCGCGAAACCTTTCGGCAAGGCGATCCTCCGTAATACCACCTCTCTCTGTGCGCACTCGTATAAACGGCGGCGGATTTAATTTATTTGCATACAAACTAACTATAACCGAAATCCGTGTAAGTGCTGCGAGCGGGCTACCGACGCCGGCGCCACGACGAGGCTCCTACCGCTGTTGTACGTATATATAGATGTAGGCGTCGGAATGGAAACGTCAGCATCGCGCTACTACTGCTGCTGCCGCCGTTGTTGCGAGAGCTAGATCCGGAATATGAAATGTGTGTTCTGTTCTATAATTGAATTGGCCAGAATGTTTAATTCGAGCCGCTTGCATAATGTGAAGGGCTGCTAATGTTTATTCATCAGCGGACTCGTCGCCGAAGCGGTTCCTGTGGTGCTGTTCCATGGCAGTATAAGTATATGTACACCTCAAGGCTGCTTGTATCGTCCAGGCACTACTGTTCCGTATGGAACACACAATGATGAGAATAGCATTAAGCTGGGGTATCATACATAGTTGCATCACTGTATCAGCGAATATTATCTGAGAAAAATGATGTGTTGAGAATAGAATATTTATAGTAAATAGATGCTGGAATACAATGTTACATTTTTGTTGAGATGAAATGCACTTACGCATAACGTGCTGGACTCCTTCGAAGAGAACTGTCAGATAAGACGCCTACCAGCATCTCTTTTCCCAGACACCACCAGTCCAGTTTAACACAGCACTTCGGACTGAGTTTGTTTCAAGTAGATGGCTACAGCACCCGCATCTGGTCGCGATCTACATCATCATCATTACCACGCGCTTTCATTCTTGGTCATTTCCTGTGTAATGAAGTCCGGCGAGATTTCTCCAACTTCTGCTTCAAGAAAGTTTTTCCATTCTGTCAATCTTTGGCAGGTAAGGAAGGTGTGCTTAGCATATTTCTGACTCTATCTTACCAATTCCATATAAGTACTGCTAACGCCAAATTGGATGGCGAGCACGCGCAGGCGTACATACCCAAGGAAAGCTAAATACAAAGTCTTTCACTATTTCTATTGCTGCACGGAATGACTCCCACCCTTCGCCATCTAATTTGGCGTTCAAAGTAAGATTTATAATATCCATGGCCCGTCAGAAACAACGTGAAAAAGGAGTCCACTCCAGCATGGTTTCTCAAAATCCAGTAACGAATGTGCAAGAAAATCTCGCCACCCAACGTCTACTTCTATCTCCTTTCCAGAGTATCTGCCGTAAATACACTGCGGCGCATGAAAAGATTGCTCTAGCATGTCAAGATATCAATCTATCTTATCGAATTGAAAGCATTCTTCACATCAATTGTTACCAAAACGACAATCTTACGTGAGAAATGGTTGTGACCCGCTACTCCATTTACTGTTTCCAAAACCTCTCGCAGAGTATCGGTGGTTGATCTTGTGATGTCTCTTGCAATTCATGACATTGTCCTTCGGTTTGTATCATATTAGATAAGATGATCTCGTGAGTTATCTTCTAAAAGCTGTAAAAGACACTGCAGCGCATGAAAACATTGCTCTAGCATGTCAAGGATATCAATCCATCTTACCGAATCGAAAGCATTCTTCACATCAATTATTGCCAAAAGGACAATCTTAGGTGAGAAATGATTGTGATCCGTTACTCCTTTTACTGTTTCCAAAACCTCTCGAAAAGTATCGGTGGTTGATCTTGTGACGTCTCTTGCAATTCATGACATTGTCCATCCGTTTGTATCATATTAGATGAGATGATCTCGTGAGTTATCTTCTAAAAGCTGTAAAAGACACTGCAGCGCATGGAAATATTGCTCTAGCATGTCAAAGATACCAATCCATTTTGCCGAATTGAAAGCATTCTTTACATCAATTGTTACCAGAAGAACAATCTTACCTGAGAAATGATTGTAACTCTGCTCTATTTACTGCTTCCAAAAATCTCTCGAAACCCAGAATGATGGGGTGGTAGGCTTCTGCCATCCTCTATTGGCATATGCAGCCTAATTCGAATAAGCTTTCCCAAAACCTTAAAATGGGCGGTATGTGAATAGATCATTCGGATCCCTCTTTTTCTTAGTCACTAAAGCAGCTTTGCTATGCCCAACGGTGCGGGAAAATTCTCACATCTATTAAACATATTCTACAACATTACAAGAATTTACAAATATGAAATGTAGATAATGCAAGTTTTAGCCTCTAATAAGGAAAAATTCTAGTTTTGCCCTGGTTATCGTTGGTAACTTTGGACCCATGATCCCAAAGTAAATTTATTTTGAAATGTAAAATTACACGAGGACTTAATAATAATAATATTCAAATAGAAGTGTAAACTTACACTTCGATATGTGAAACGTTACATCTTTGTTGCGTATTTTCCAAACCAAAATTAAATTTACATTTCATTGTAATTTCAGTACACTTCTCATTCAAGCATCATCTTCACTAATGTGAAACTACGCCTAACTAAACTAAATATAAATCAGATGTTCGTAATAATCTGATTTATATTTAAAATTTTGTACATCCAAAAGATAACGCAGTTTACTGCCCTGTGCAGTCCCTCTCTCTTGCTCCTCGGAGAATTCTGGGAGATTACTTAAGTCGCCTTACGGGCACAAACATAATAACAACTCATAGCTGACCGATTTTACTATATTTTAGTTATTATTATTAATAATTATAGGAAAATTATTTAATTAGCTTAGGAACATTTCAGTTGTTATGGAATCTATATAGTACTACAGAATATGTAGCCTCGTGTAGTACCTTTAAGTGGAGCACGAGTTTTAGGATGAATTGTAATTATTTAGATTTCCATAAATAGTATGCCACGCTGATTTTGGAATGTTATATTTTTTTCCCTTGAATTAGGAATGTATAGTTTGTTATTGCAACATTCTTAACGGATTCTTCTATAGTGTCAGGAGATACTCGAAGTACCTAATGCCTGTTGTATAGTGATTAAGAAAAGACTAAAAATACTGCCTCTAACCAAATTCTCTTTCAGAGAGCAGTCAAGGTTTAGGAATATATTTGAGGACTGAACAGCCTAACATATCGCAATAAAGTCACTTTATCGTGGGTGTCCGGACATTCGGCAATCGAAGGAAACGAAAAAGCCAATGAGTTAGCAATAAAGCAATAATTTACTTCATATATAAGCTCAGAACCTGTTCTGGAAGTGTTTAAAAACACAGCATGCGAGCAGGTAAGAAGTTGTGTAGAAAATGACAGAAAAACACTTGGATAAAACTGTCAAGCAAATTCCTGGAAAGACCTTTATTAAGAGACTATGAAAGAAGGAGACTGAACAACTACTGCTTGAAAAACACTTTGCACTGAAAAGACGCTTGCAGAAAATTGGAATCAACACCGCAGACTGCGTAATGAGATGACAGAGAACGCTTATCACTTTCTGTGTGAATGCGAGGCTCTGGACGCAAAAAGACAAGCAATTTTCGGTAAGCGAAATATGAACCCAGAGGATTAAACCAGCCAGAGACTTGGACAAATTAGTACAGGGCACTAGAATATTGGAATGGTTGATATAATTTAATGTGCAAAAGAAATGGGAGACTAAATATAAGAAGCCAAGAGACTGCAGTGCTGACAGCCCATGTCAGACGGCTCCCACAGAAAAGACGCTATTAGAATATTTAACATGTTCTAAATATCCTATGAACGATGAATATTGTATGGGTGAAAAGAGTAAAAAAACTCGTTCTTTCGTTCAAAAATATATATTAAGGTTTGATTACAAGTTTCGGCTCTGAACACCCATCCTCAGGTGTGTCATTACTAATTTTCAAAGTTTCAAACAGCTATTTCATCCTATAGTTTTTATTATAAAAAATTCTCATCTACACAATATGGATATCATATTTGGTGTGTTCATTAATTGACAGTAATCCTATTGACGTTGATCTGAAGATGTCTTTGCAAACCGAAACTAGTAATCAAATTTTAATATATATTTTTGAACGAAAGAACGAATTTTTTATTCTTTTCTCCCATACATTAGAATATTTCTTATACCTAGTTGTAAAATTTTGGTATTACCGCAGTAAAAAAATTATATTTTGATAATTATCAAATTTGATTGATTGTAGCTTATATGCCGCAGTTATCTTGTTTAATGTTGCGATAATAAATCAAATAACGTCTCAGTCTTTAACAGTTAACTATTGCCAAAAAGAATCCTAACTAAAATTCGCTACCCAAAGCCGAGGATTGAGAAAGACAGGCCGTCTCCGACCAGCAAGCACAAACTTCTTTTCTCCTCTTCTTCTCTTTGTGTATGTCGTCGGCGCGTAGCGAGTTAATTTCCTCTCCCACCCCTTTCTTATCTCCATAATAATATTCCTACTTAAGTTATTTCTGCAATCTGCCAGTGCATAATGTCTTTTAGTTCGTTAATTAACAGTATTCATTTTATATAAAGGTTTCTAATTACATAGCGTATAGCCTATAGACTTAGTAGCAGTCGCATTAATTAATTATAATTAAGTTTTAGTTCGAGTTCTCTGGGCGGTGGTGGTGGCTTCGTCGCTAGCGTCTCCGACGCTTCGGTCCCTGCTGGAGGGGGGAGGGGTCGAGCGAGGATCAGCAGGAGAAGGCGCAGGATTGGAACGGCGACTGAGGAGAGGACGTGGGACGTGATGTGCATTTTGACTGTTAGGTATACATATTATGCAGATCGGTCGGTAATATACAGGGAGCGAGAGTTCCCAAAGTTGGAGCTTACGTGTGTGTGTGTGTGTGTTCCATTATTTAAATTGACTATTCTTTTGGGCAGTTTGTTGGAACTTCATTTATTGCTAGAAGAATACATGAGTCGCCGTTTTGTCATTCATAAGGAGAGTTTGTAGAAAAGAGGAGTGGTACATGTCATAAATGTTTATCCAGAAGCAACCCTTATTCTAAGGTTTTACATAATTTATTTAACATGGACGTTTTTAACAACAGACATGGGCGGGTGTAATCCGAAGAAGGCAATTCGGCCAGAAAGATCTATTGTGCCCCCATGTCAATTAGGTTCTCACTCAGCCAGGTTGCATCTTATCAAAAAAGTTCGCAATCTGGCTGAGAGTTAACTTACCGACTCTGGGTTCGTCCAAGCGATCGATCCCAAAGTGCGTCTGCCTCTCCCCGTCCACTGCCGGGCAGTTAATAAGAAGGTGAGCAGGAGTTTCCTCCGCACTCTCACACTTTCTGTACAAGAGAGAGTTCGCTACCCCTATGCGATACATGTGCTTATTTAGTGCGCAGTGCCCAGTTAGGATTCATGCTCACAAAGACTTAGAGATTTACTCTGGCGAGTCCATTCCAAAAGGAGCAGTGCCTAGCAGCAAGTTGGGCACTGACAAACGTTTTAATGCTGCCATATGAGCTACCACACCTTGGTTCTGGACCTAAGAATGGCAGCTCGCTAGCGCTCCTTGCTGGCCTGTCAGCTATTTCATTGCCTCTGATCCCAGAGTAACCTGGTACCCATCTCAATGTAACATTTAGTTGTTCCGCCAGCTGTTTAAGTTTTCTGTGGCACCCCAGTACCACGTCAGAGTAAAATCTGACAGCCTGCAAAACTTTGAGGGCAGCCTGGTTATCGGAGATGACTTCTACTCTTGCATTATTGCGCAAGCAGTTTGAGAGGCCATCAGCACAAGTCTGGATAGCAATCATTTCGGCCTGGAAAATGGTGGGGGACGCCCCTAGGTTGAAAGCATCGCAGTCCCGCTTTCCGTCTCTCCAGTAATATCTTACGGTTCTACTTGAACTTAGCGTATCTTCCGGAACAAAAGCGTCCTCATCACTTGGTATGCAACATTGGTCGCGTGTGGATATACATCACTTCGGCCATATTCGAATCATAGATTTTTAATGTCGTGTGAAGTTTTTGGTATGAGAATATTCATCCATTGAAGAGATAGATCAACTTTCAATAGCTCGATCTATTAACTTCATCACTCATAATGAGGTTATAGGAGAGCTCAACGTGCAACAACACCGACAAGGTAATGGACACCATTGTTCTTTTGCATCCTGTTCACTGAAATCCCCCTTTTCGCTTTGGTCCGCATTTGTCTGATTACCGTGTTTCCGTGTTACTTATTTACGTTGTAAGTAGCCAGGTAGCCACCCACTACGAATTGCCGTCCCCTGTTAACAGCAGTACTTCTTAGCTTTTATCGACTGTCACTGTTCATCTCAGGGCATCACCGACCGTCACCCTGAGAAAATACCCATATCACATCCCAAATGAGCGCCAGTGTACTTTGGACATTGCAGTAGCCAATAGCTCTGAACTCAGGTACTCTCGACAAGTTTCTTGCTCCTGCCAGTCCTTCGATCACATACCACCTTTCTTTTTATAGTCTGTGAACCCTGTTTTACACGCACTCTTCAGAGATGACAACCCGAATACCAATACCTCATCGTCAATCCCTTCGTGAGCGCGATGCTCGCAAAATGCTGACGCGGTTCCGGTAATCTGATTGTCATCCGTTTTTTAACTTAACTCCTCAACTTATTTTTATGTAGTGGAACTTTCCGTGGCAATATATGCACGGAAAATAGTGACGCCCATCAATATAACACGCGAATGCGAAGTAATTTTATGATCTTTTTAAACAGATTTAAAGAGACTTAAAGACTATTTAATTGTCTGCCGGCTTATTTCAGAAATTAAACAATTTAAAAAAAAAATCATGCATTTTTTGATTAGCCATTGTAAATATAGTGTGCAGGAGTTTGAGGATGTGGTTAGGGATGTATAGGTGGGGAGGTGCATGGTGACTGTTGCGGATTACTGCCCATATAGCGTTCCTCCTTGTAATTGTGTCACACTTGTATGTGGTTTGTTATTTGTTGGTTTGTGTTTTTGTTATATTACAATTCTTTTTTTTATATAAACACACATAATATGTATTTTAATCGACATATTATATAATTGTATATTATTGTGATAGTAAATATGTTTTTCGCTCTATTGTGGCATTGTTGCTTTTTCACAGTCAGCCTCTTTAGAAGTTTTCTAAAGGTTGAGGTTGTTGCCATCTTGCTCCTTCTTATATACCTCATTCCTGTTCCGCTTTGCTGATCCATGTCAGTTCTGGTTTATAGTGTGACGATTCGGAGATGCTAGTTTCCAGGTATACAGCTAAAACCGAATCAACCCCAAACACTAGATACATCGTGAATTACCAGCATCGCAAAAATCGGGAGTGGGGCGGAATATCTATCGCTCAAGTAGGTGAATAAGCAGTAGTCAAATAGGAGTTGCATAGGGAGGTAGACGGGTCACCGTTAGGTGGACGTATTCATGCCATTATTTATCTACTTATTGGTGTATTTTTGCTATAATTAGTTATGTCGTTTATTGATTGTACATTTTTATTTAAGCACTTGTTCGGCTGGGACTAATATTGTTTTCTCTATTTTTCGCTTTCGCTTATTTTATAAGTTCTAATCACAATTTAGCCGGAGTTTCATTACTTGAAACTTATTTTAATTTTCATTTTCGAAACCCTTTTGCTTTTCATTAAAAAACAATTTCAAACAAACACCAATTGTGTTGACATTTACTGAAAATATCAGGGGCAATTACCCACATAGCCAAATTTAAATTGCCTGCATTTATTCTTAGTCACTTCAACCTTGAAACATAAGATTACCTACCGTTTTATATTATATGTATGTATGTGTATGTTGGAAGAGTGATATTACATTGCGACCTAAAAGATCTATTGTGTACCCTGCCCTTGCTGTTTTACAGCTGGCCTTCCAGTCCTATTCCCTTCAGAAAGTGTAGGATATCAGAAGGCCCCCGGTTAGGTAAGTCTCCGTCTTCGATTTCACGTGCTCCCAGGTGCAATGCCCTTGAGTTGCACAGTGCTACGCAATTTGAGAGGGGATGGATGCCATCCTGCTCCCCAATCCGCTCCAGTCGTTTTGCTCCTCCCTTTGTTCCTTCCTTGGGAGGTACTCCCACTTTGGAAGTGGAAGGCTTCTTATGGAGGTTCTGCTCCAATTCCTGTTTATTAGCGGTGTCGTCCCGCTAATAAACGTGCTTCCTCCATGGTTGATCCAACCGAGTAGCTAGGGAAGAAAAGGTCCACCTCCACAGAGCCCCGCATGCAGAGGTAAGACTAAATACAATGGGTTGCGCCAGGTGCCCCAAGGTTGGACTAATAGACTGGTCTTCTATCCAGCCACGCTTCCCATCAGCCTAGTCCACCACCTTAGGATTTAGGTTTTTATTGAGGTTGTCTCCTCTCGGTCCGTGCAGTTAACCCAAGACCCCCCATCCCTTTCGGGACCTGGTTTAACAGTTGGGCTTTTGGTAGCCGAAAGCAACAACTGGCATCGTTGAAGAGCCCTGTGCAAGCCCTTAGCCACGACACGATAGCTCGGGCAAGGGGGGAATGGTTCACGGCAACGGTCTTCATTCATCTTGCTTCTGGATTCTCGTAATATTCTCTGCTGATTGTGACTAATTCTCGTTGATTCCGTGACACCTTCGTAAACTATGTGGTGGCTTCCTTGTTGACGTAGATGTTCGACGACTACAGATATCTACGTGTGCCCAAAGTGTGCGTTGAATGCTACGTCTTGTTTGGCCGATATAGCTCTTCTTCCAATGCCGAAAATCTATATCAAGAAGGAAGTCACCACATACCTGACAAGGATGTCAAGATAGCCAGAACTAGTCACTATCACCTAACGACAATACGCATTGAACATTATGAGAGTTACATGAAGACTGTAATATCGTTTAAGGTATTAAACCTATTAAAATTTTTAATCAAACTCCATTTTTAAAAACTTAAGATCGCTAATAGGAGTGTAATTTTCTTCTATATTTTTTTTTTCAGGTCAAATAAGATAAGACAAGCGCACACATAATTTTTTCTTTGCGACATCTTTCTCTAAGGCCTAGCACTAATAAATGACAAAACACCCTTCATATGCACGTCCTGTATCTTTAAGGACATTACGTTAGAGGATACATCTTCATACTCCGAGCTCCAAGACAATCTTATCCTTATTTACATAAGGCTGGCTAGCTAGGGGATGACCGACGCGGCGTCGAATTCGTCCCTCCCTCACCCCTCGTAACATAATGCGACCCTATGCCCCCAGGGAAACGGCCTCCGCGCTATTGGTACGAACTGATAGCCGTATATAGAGGGAATAGGGTGATGGAAATCATCTCTCGGTATTTGTTATGCATTGCCGGATATGTGGACACTGTCCGGTATAATATTTCAATATATTCCTTCCCCAATACACATGCAACCAGAGCGTGGAAGTATAATATTACAATATTCGTATATATATGTATATACATACGAATAGAGGCTCTTCCTTTCGCTCCATCCTCGTAGATATAATGCATGCACGTTTCTGAGTTTCGGAGTATAGAGATATCTGCGCGGATAGATATATATATATAGAGAGAAATAAGCGGTTACATAGACACGGTTAGGGGTAATACGTGATGTGTGCTCGCCCACGATGTAAATATCCATAGACATCTAAATAAAAATGCTACCGTTAGTGCCTTTTTCGATAACGCGTGTAAAGAGTGATTTAGTGATATACGTATGATGATAATATACTTGTATAACCGTGAAATTTGACTTCCAAAACTGCAGTACGCAGAATTAGGAAACAATGATATATCAAAGATTTTTTTGCGGTTTACGTTTAGACAATATACTGCTATGGTATGGCACCCCGGGTTTCGGAAATTCAAATGTGTATTTTTATTTATTCCTTATCAGCCTTGTCAAAACAATGATAGAGTTTCCGCTGTTCTAAATTTTATTAGAATATTTATTTAATTGTTTGTTTCATTTCTTTTGGCCAGTTGTGTATATTTAAAATCATTTATTTGTACATTTTGCGTACTCCCGTATTGGTTAGTTTATTTGTTAGAGTTTTTCTTAGAGTTGCGCTCTGTGTTGAACGCACGATTTGTATATTTCATATATATGCGGGAGGCCTTGAAAAGGGAGTCAGTTCGTTGAAAGTTGCCCGTAAGTAGAGATGTTGTTTTTATTTTTCTTATTGCCGCTGAGGTAAATTCATTTTTAATTTTATTGTTGCTCGGTTTATTTGATTGTATAGCTTTCAAGGAACTCACATATTTAATTATTGCTGTATTGTTTAATTGTGTACACATTTTGGATGTTAGATCAGTAATTATTGTAAAAACGTTCTAGAGGATTCCGCGAAAGTGTGTTAAATTATCCGTTTTCTTATTAATTGTTTTGTATTTTTGTTAATCACCTCGGGGAAGGTGAAGTGAAGCTTTGTGCTATTAAATTTTAAATTTCAATGTAGATTATATCTTTTTCTCCACGTGTAAATTTTAGTTTGGATTTCATGACCGCGTGGATGATTTTTTTTTATGAAATTCCTTCTAGAACGAATCTTCCATTTTGTTTGTTAAAGGATTTTAAATCGTCCTTTGTCATATTAATTCTTATGCAGGTTTGTTTTAATGCCAGAATCCTATATTCAAGGTTTTTATTATCCTGCAAATTTGTATCAAATGTTTTTTTTCTTTTTTTTTTAAAAATAAAGTTAATGATTGTAAATATCATTTTAAAAATCAATAGTTCTTTTATTTTTGAATCTGCCATTTCAATTATTGGGAATTTAAAAGAAAGTCATTTTACAATCGCCCACTTTAGCTTCTTCAGAAGCTACCTTGAGATTATAAATCTCTGGCGCCCTTTTAACTTCATTTTTGATGAGCTAGCTAAATTAATTTTGTCATTTTTAATTTCTCTTTATTTTTATGCTTGGACCATCAGTTCACAGCATAAATTTATGTCGCCCAACGTGCGAGGCACGATTTTATTGCATTTTTGTACAGAATCTTATATTCATGTTTCGTAATTTTGTTTTTTTTTTATTTGTAAACTCTTGCAGTCACCATATAAATTTATGGCGACCAACGTGCGAGGCACGATATTATTGCATTTTTTTTTAATTGTAAATTCTCATGCAGTTTTTGAGTATATATTTTTGGCAATCCCAATGTGCGAAGCACGATATGATTGTAATTGTAATTAGTAAGATTAGGATCCCGTGTATGGAATTTGTGAGAATTTCTCGTTGCGTTGACAAGGCTGACCGGTTGCGTTTTACAAACTTTTTATGTACACCGCTGCGAGTATGAAGATGGACAGGACCACGAGGGATCAGGAAGTGGACGTTCCTGGAGACCAGAGTTGGCGGAGCCAAGGAACTCATGGCAGGAAGGAGTCGGTTGTGGCAGGACAAAAGGGAAGGATCGACGAAAAGGAAATTGTGGCAGGAACAAAGGGAAGGATGGACGAAAAGGAGATCCAGAGAGATGGAGGAAGCAGGACTAACAATAAGGAAAGTATTAAGTGTATGAATGATATGATGAAAATGATAAAAGGGTTATTGAATGATACAAAAAAAGAATTGATTGCTCAGAATAAAGAATTGCTACAGAAGCAAAATGATTGTGTAAAAAGATTAGAGGAAGTAGTATTTGGTAATAAACTCGGGGTTGATAAAGTTGATGAAAATGTTGATGTTTTGAATAAAGAAAGGGAAGATAAAGTTGATGAAAATGTTGTTGTTTTGAATAAAGAAAGGGAAGAGAAAGTTGTTGATGATGTAGGTAGAGAAAGGGAAAATAATATTAATAGCTTAGGTAGAGAAGAGGAAAATGTTGATGATGATTTAAGTAGAGAAAAGGAGAATGAAAATGTTGTTGATGATGAAAATGTTGATGAAAAGGATGATGAAAAAATGAAATATTGTGATGATAGTTTTAAGTTTGAAATACAAGGTTGCGGAAAAGTTAGAGGTGATGATATACAAGGTAGCGAAAAAGTTGTTGGAGATGTTGGATCCGAAGAGGATGTTGAGGTTGAGGTTTTTGGTGAGTTAGAGGTAGAGAAAGAAGAAATCAACAATTCCCAAGCAGAATTCCCAGAAGTAATCAACAATTCCCAAGAAGAATTCCCAGAAGTAATCAACAATTCCCAAGAAGAATTCCCAGAAATAATCAACAATTCCCAAGAAGAATTCCC
This sequence comes from Protaetia brevitarsis, assembly GCA_004143645.1. Lineage (NCBI taxonomy): Eukaryota > Metazoa > Arthropoda > Insecta > Coleoptera > Scarabaeidae > Protaetia > Protaetia brevitarsis. The sequence continues at coordinate 1,405,317 of RXPK01000028.1, read as the reverse complement.
AGAAGTAGTCAACTATTCTGAAGAAGAATTCCCAGAAGAAGTTATCAATTCCCACATCGAATCCCCAAATGTCGAAAATCAAATTGAAAGCAATCATAATGTGAAGAATGAAGTGGAAATCAATTCCGATGTGAAGAATGAAGCTGAAGTCGAGGAAATTTTCAACCAGCATGTATCCTTACAAAATAAGTTGCCCATTATTGTCGTTGATGCCGAACACTCTCTTCAGATCAAGTCAAGCCCTGTCAAATTTAAAAATCCCGTTCCTGAAGCCATGTTGGAGCACAATTTAAATGAAATTTTCTGTTTTTCGAGTTATCCTTCTGGAATTACAAGCGAGAGGTACATCCATGGAGTGGAGAAGTTCTTCATGATGCAGACTCACCACTGCCACACCGACTGCCACATCGTCTGCCATACCGACTGCTATGCCGATTGCTGTGGACACTGTATCAACCGGATGGTATGTTGGACACTCCCACCACGACCCCGGGTAGTTTTCATCACCCGGAAGTGACGTTTTCACCCCTGTGTGCGGAGATACGGTATTGTTCGTTTGGTGCGGGAAACTTTAGAATATTAATTTTTTGTGTGCAGACAATTTCTAAGCGGAAAAACTCAATTTTCGTTGACACTTTCGTTTTCCCGTTAGTAAATTGGGAGATGTGCTATGGTATGGCACCCCGGGTTTCGGAAATTCAAATGTGTATTTTTATTTATTCCTTATCAGCCTTGTCAAAACAATGATAGAGTTTCCGCTGTTCTAAATTTTATTAAGAATATTTATTTAATTGTTTGTTTCATTTCTTTTGGCCAGTGTGTATATTTAAAATCATTTATTTGTACATTTTGCGTTACTCCGTATTGGTTATTTATTTGTTAGAGTTTTCTTAGAGTTGCCGCTCTTTGTTGAACGCACGATTTGTATATTTCATATATATGCGGAAGCCTTGAAAGGGAGTCAGTTCGTTGAAAGTTGCCCGTAAGTAGAGATGTTGTTTTTATTTTTCTTATTGCCGCTGAGGTAAATTCATTTTTAATTTTATTGTTGCTCGGTTTATTTGATTGTATAGCTTTCAAGGAACTCACATATTTAATTATTGCTGTATTGTTTAATTGTGTACACATTTTGGATGTTAGATCAGTAATTATTGTAAAAACGTTCTAGAGGATTCCGCGAAAGTGTGTTAAATTATCCGTTTTCTATTAATTGTTTTGTATTTTTGTTAATCACCTCGGGGAAGGTGAAGTGAAGCTTTGTGCTATTAAATTTTAAATTTCAATGTAGATTATATCTTTTTCTCCACGTGTAAATTTTAGTTTGGATTTCATGACCGCGTGGATGATTTTTTTTTATGAAATTCCTTCTAGAACGAATCTTCCATTTTGTTTGTTAAAGGATTTTAAATCGTCCTTTGTCATATTAAATTCTTATGCAGGTTTGTTTTATGCCAGAATCCTATATTCAAGGTTTTTATTATCCTGCAAATTTGTATCAAATGTTTTTTTTCTTTTTTTTTTAAAAATAAAGTTAATGATTGTAAATATCATTTTAAAAATCAATAGTTCTTTTATTTTTGAATCTGCCATTTCAATTATTGGGAATTTAAAAGAAAGTCATTTTACAATCGCCCACTTTAGCTTCTTCAGAAGCTACCTTGAGATTATAAATCTCTGGCGCCCTTTTAACTTCATTTTTGATGAGCTAGCTAAATTATTTTGTCATTTTAATTTTCTTATATTTTTATGCTTGGACCATCAGTTCACAGCAATACGTATACGGGTTACGTATATTTGTCCTGTGTAATTCTGAAAAAAATGTCAATGCATTGGTGACTGGCAAATAGGCAACCAGTTATACTAGTCATTTGACGTTTGACATTTCATTATTAATTACTTCTTACTTTAATTTAATTAAGCATTAATTAAGACGTACAAAGCAGCATATAGGATAAAGCTTTATTTCACAGCAAATTTTTCTTGTGTAATTCTGAAAAAAAAATGTCAATGCATTGGTGACTGGCAAATAGGCAACCAGTCATACTAGTAATTTATATTCGATCAATAACTAGTAGGTTAATGGAAAGTAAATTTAGTTGTTTTCAACAGATAAATGTAGTATACAAATTAGTTCTGAGGGTTGATCTCACCATTTAAAATAAAAGTAGCTTCATCAGAAAAAAAATAGGTATTTTACTCAAAATTTCTACGTTTTCATTTAATATATTGAACATTTTTTCACAAAAACTTTTTTCAAATTTTTGACAAAAAGGACTTGACGATTCGATATTCGTTTATAATTATATTTTTTGGAATTCTCGTTTCTTTCAGAGTTTTGGAATGGTTGACATATCAATCTGTATGGGCAAATCCTAGGCTCCAGCTACGGAGTTATATCTTACAAAAGAACCGTTCATGCCAATATCTATTGTCCGCCCTTCTCTCCCATAAAATCCAAAAGTATTTGCTTTCCTAAATCTCTGCTGAAATCTGAACTTGCATAAAAATCATGTGGACCTGACCTGAATGATATCAATTACTGGCTTTAGAAAGGGGGCTCTTCTGTTAACGTCGAAATTTCCCAGCAATAAGCAAAGACGGTCCAGAATAAGCTAGGTAGTCCGAAAAAGTTCCTGTAGAAATTAATAATCTGAACTTCTCCTTTTATTATTTTTAGCGCACTTTATATAATATCAGAGAATTTAAAATTAATATAAGTACCCTACAGCTATGTTTTAAATTAGATACATAGACCACAGGACTGGATTTGCAAAAATTAAGTAGGTATATTTGTATTATATACTGTCCGACAAAATTAATGTCTTCGTCCACAGCACAGTGACTGTCAAAACTACATTTGAAGACCTGATTTTCATGACCCTCACACCTAGGTACCCTAATAAACATCCTAGCTGCGTAAGCCGATGCCACCCATCATTTGGAGAGGTGCGCATATGCGCGCCTCTCCAAATGATGAGTAGTTTTGTTAGTCACAATGACATTAATTTTGTAGGGCAGTGTACATATAAATAAATATGCTGGTAGTTTTAGCATGGGTGAGCAAACGAAACATGGCAGTAAATATATATAGTGTTGTGGAGGTTAGTGGGATTGCAGTCAATGAATTAACATACAAAACTTCTTTTGACTTTAATGCAAATTGCCGACACTTTAGTTTATTGTCTTCTCCAGGGATGATTTTATAAAAAAAAAAATGTTGAAAAAATAACATTTTGAATGTTTAAAAAAAAATACTTTACAAAAAATTAATATGAAAAAATGTTGACACTAAAATCTCAGAAGGGCAAACACATTAAAAATATTTTGTTTTTTTTACTATGCTTTAATTGAGTAATAATACGTTATTGTATTAACTAGTTACTAAATTTTGGAAGTACTTTTTTAGAGCCTGTTATGAACGTTTTGAAAAATATGAAAATGACAGAATAAGAAGAATGATATAAGATAGTTATAGTAAGTAAAGTAAATTTTTAGTAGATCCATATTGCTGCAGCATGGTAGTAAGTCAAGTTAAAAATATAAATATACACGTTAAGTATATAAAAGGACACATTGAAACAAAGTAAAAGTGTACGTGTATATCCTTAAAATGTAAGTTAGTTTAGTCATTTGACAAACATAAAGAAAAAAAATAATATAATATTACCATATGTTTTCTAGGAAGAAATTATTAACTCTATACAAGGTTGCACTCAGAAGCAGTAGTTTATTTTTTTTTTTCTTGAAATGAATTTCAGGTGTTTTGTTACAAAATTTGGTATAGCATTGTACATCTTTAAGCACTGGCATAAAAGTGCTTTCTGCATCTTATTGTTAGTAGCAAATAGGCATTTTTTAATCGCCTAGTACTTTTTCACGGCACACATTCCAGTATACATATATACAGATAAACATGTATTTTTTTCTTTTTTAAAATTGATTTACACGTGTACCTCCTTCCCAATGCAAAAACTGCCTTGGCACAGAATTTCTGCTATAGAGGTCGCTGATGTAACTTAAGTAGGTAGAGTTATAATAAGATTGATTTATTAATATATAGGGTAAACGAAAATTATGTTTACAAAATTAAAAAAAAAAACAGTAGGAATTTAATACTTGACTTCGTACTATTGTTGAAATTGTAGTTGTTGTGTGAGAACTGAAGAAAGAATTTTATTGTTGGTACCACAGTTACATTTATGTGAAATTATGCGTGAGTTGACGTACATATGGACGTGGCGTTTGTTCTATATAGATCATTTCACAATCACCGCAAGGAGTTTTGTTGTTATTTTAGCCCTATTATGCAATATATTTAACTACTTGGATGTAAGTTCTTTAGTGTAAGGAATGATTAAAGAGACCACAGCTACAGCACGTACACTAAGGTATGTAGATTAGCACTGCTTGATGCAGATTTTAAACATTTCATAATCTGTTCAAACTGAAATAACCAGGTTTCATTTATTTCTTTTCAGGTCGCTTTGGATGGTCGAAATTATGTAACACTAATTTTTACAATATTTTTACAAAAAAAAAGAAAAAGTTCGATGTATATTCGTGTAAAATATCTTGGTAGCTGTAAGCTCAATAGGTCCAGTCAAATATTAAGCCGTTCCCTTCTGCGAACGGTTCTCCCATGGCACGTATAGATCCGTAATACGCACACTTGTACGAAACGGACGGGCCCATAATGATGATTTATTTCGCGTACGGTAAATTTGCAGGCTCGCCGGTGCATGACGTAATGTGGCCAGGAGCGCTCAACAGCGGCACCACCAGCTACCACACCCCGCTATACTTCTTACCTACTACCTCTCTATCTACTTATTACTACTGGCGCTGCTGCCCATCGCTACCGACATAACGAGCGGCGGATAAAAAATAGCCCCGCTAGTTACGCACACATAGACTGCTGGACGCGAAAAAAATAGCCCTCTATTTTATATTTTTACGCTGCATTAAAATAATAAAATGCTTATAATTGGCTGCCCAAATTAGGGGTTTCGGAAAACAATGGCGTGGGACGATAGCTAATTCTTTCTCTCTTTCTTTCTACATATTATGTACAATCTAGCGCAAAATTATAACTAGGTTGAGATTGAAACAATTAATTCCAAATTTATAATATTATAATAATATTAAAAATAAATGAAAATAAATTCATCACTAACAATAATTTCATTACAGATCATTTAAAATATCTAAATCATCCATGGTAACATATATTAAGCAGCTGTTATCTTTTTGGTGCACCGCTTCCTTGATTTTCCCTTCTTTGGAGAATATGGGACCTAAAGAAGTCATGAGAATTGTAAGAGATATACATGATGTCATTTTCTACGATTTAGCTAAGACATTTGATGTATTAGATCATAATCTATTATTGAGGAAAATGGAGTGCTATGGCATCCGTGGTATCGCCCTAGATTTGTTCAACTCATATCTTTCCAACCGATATCATGTAACTTCAATAATTGGAAATATGGACTCTACCAGTAAAGATCATGTTTCAAGCCCGTCCAGGATTGTTAGTGGTGTTCCGCACGGCTCCATACTTGGGCCCATTCTGTTTTTGCTGTTTGTTAATGATAGGCCGGCATCCCTAGGAAATTATGTTACGTCCCTGCATGTGGATGACACAACTTGCGTTGTGTCCTCTACTTCAGTTTCTGACGTGTGCTGCTCATTGAATGATATAATAGTTAAACATGTCCACATGGTGGCAAACAACCATTTGATACTAACAGTAAAAAACTGGCTTAATCATTTTTTTTAACTGTAACAACTACAGTCTCTACGTGAATTAAACAGCGAGATCAATACTCAAGTCGAGTCTACATAGATTTTGGGTTTAATAGTAGAAAAATTTAAAAATGGCAATGTGCATTTTCGGAAACTTCGTAAGAGGCTTAACTCTTTCCTATATGGGATGAATATTTTAAAAAATGCGTTACACATGATTTCTTTAAAAGTTTTTTATTTCGCCTCAGGTAGAAGTCACGTTTTGCGTAAGCTGGTAGTTTTGGGGGTTCATCTACTCATTTTACACGGCATTTTTATATTTTGCAGAATCATGTGATTCGCATGATGCGTGTGTTCCACACAACCCATGCAGGGGTCTGTTCCGTGAATTTAAACATTCTTAATTTTACTAGCCTTTATATTTATGAATTAATGATATTTTTGACAGTTAAGCGATGAAATATTCATCCGTAACAAGGACTTTATAACATATGCACACTCGATCTTTTAATGGACTGCTGTGTTCTAAACACTCTTCTTAATATTTTTGGGAACGGCCCGAGATGCAGAGCAATACAAGCCTTTAATGCATTGCCCACTAACCTTTAAGCCATTTCTCGGGACAACATAATTCAAATATAAATTAACTGCTGGAGAAGCCTTCTATACGTTGGCGGTGAGTACGTAGTTGGTTAGTTTTCAGATCGAACAATTTTAGCAATTTGGACTGCCAGATTGCGTCTGCGTATTGCCCTCGTGCTTCCTAAGAACTAGTTTCCTGACACATTTAACATCGAAGAAAATACCTAAAGACAATGAACCGATAATCATCAGGCATATAGCCGTTTCTCCATTTTATACGACACACTGCGGGATGGACAGTCCACGTATTGCCTAAGCTAGATCAACAACTGCATTGCCAGCTTTATGCTATGGTCGTTTAAGGATGAGAGTTTAGCGTGTGGTCCCTAGGGGGCGCACAAATTAAAATCTTTCGGAACTTCATCAGATTGTTTGTGAATTTAACGGATGCTGTATCAGAGTTTGCACAGCAAGCGCATTGCTATTAGGAAGATATCTATGACCAAATTGAATAAAGTTAACTTGGCTTGTACGAACAGTAAAAAAAAAAGTGCTTTCAAATTTAGTTTCATGTACATTATCGATCCTAAATATTTATATGTTTTCCTTTATGGCGATCGCACGCTGAATATAGTTAATTTTAATTGAACAAATACATCATATTTTTATACATTTATGCATACTTGATTATTGGATACGTATTATATAGAAAAACCTACACTTTTATATTTGCTGATAAATTTCATTTGCAAAAAATTGAAAAATATCCAGGTGTCAATAACACCGGGACGGCCGGCCGTAATAAAGTGATGATAAAAATTACTCTCCGTATATGCACGTACTCCGCGCATGCATATATAAATATTGTAACGCGTTTTTTTTTACATATTATGGACGTAATATAAAAATGAACGTCCGCTAGCATTTTTTTTTTACCGGGGGCATAAGCATCGGACGCTGCTACTCCCATTGGTCGCAGTTAAATTAATATTTTTAATTTAATTATTCTCCGGCCTGTATATATATTATAAAGTTGGATTTTTATGTTTCGACTGGATCGTATAAAATTGCATAAATGTATGCATGTATTGTGTATCAGTACCTATACAAAAGCTCGACTTATTTGTCTAATATAAACGTTATAGCTACGTATTTATGTAGTACATATTACTATGATACACCTACGCAATTCTTAATATAATACAGTTTGCTATGACGTACTACATGAAGCTTTAAATATATATTTTTGATCATGCTTCTAATTTACTGATGTAATTTATAAAAATGTACGATGTGATAATTATAAGAAAATGTGCAGGACGCTAAGAAAAGTACCACAGATCTTGAGGGTGAATAATATAGCCGGAGATAGAGAACAAAACACTTAAGATCACTCAAGAGTACATTCTTTTAGGTAATTTCTTTAATACCTATTAAATAATCATGTATTTTTTTCTACATTGAAATTTGCACGACAAGGCTAATTCTAATTAAACAGCGATATAACAACCCTGAACAGCTGACCAGTGCTCTGAGTATATTTTTTACTTAGGAAAATTGTTAGGAGTAAAGTAGCCTAGTCAATCCATAAAAAATATACCTACTTAATGGCTTGACACCCCATGTGGGGTTACGCTGCGTCTACTTTTTTTTAGATTCCTTCCCTTGGGATGGATCAGTCTCCTTTCTCGACTTAAAGTCACACTTTCCTACTCCCATGTTACTAGGCCCTCTTGTGGTCTCCTCCACCTTCTTTAAGCACATCGAGAAAGATGGTTTTGATATATTTTTATTAAGAAATTTTTATGTTTACACCAAATAAAATTAATTCAAGTTGGGAATGTCAGTTATTCACATTCTTGGATTAAGAATATTTTATATTAAACGTTTCCAAACAAATTTTTTTATTCATTTTTGACAGCGAATTGTATTCGATCATAAAAAGTATAGACAATCAATGAACTGTGGAAGCTGTAGTAATCGCACCAGTGTTGCTGTTTTAGTACAATTGTATTTGCGGTAGTACATTTTCACTTTTTCTTGGTACGCCTTTGCCAAATCTAGTACATTTTACAAATATGTTAATGGGATGCTTAAATGCTTATGTAATGTTAATTTTTAATTCTTTCTTTCAATTTTAAAAAAATCTCGGCATGTTTTAGGAATTTTTTCAAATTGAGTAGCTTGAGGTTATCTTATTTCTCAATCTATTTGACATTCACAACAAACTATAATGAACATTAAAAATTAATATTGAACGGTAACTCTTAGATTAAAACCTCGCATTTGCATTTCTGGTGAAAACTTTATAAACTTAACAAATGTAGTAGAATTTCATCGCAACCTAGTGCAATTTCTTGTTATGTGCTAGTACAAAATTTCGAAAATGGCAACATGATCGGCACATGTTGTCCAGACGCGGGCGCCTTTGATGTTAAGAAATAGCAAATAAAATAAAATAACCCGGCTAAATAGACTGTTCATTTTGATATGATTTTCTTGGCCATAAATTTTTTTACAGAAGTAGTATCTAAATAAAAATCGTGAGATGTGGCCCCAATTTATTTTTAATTTCAGTTACTCATTCTTAATTTTTCCTCATTTCTTAACGTTTCGACCAATTTAGGTCTTTTTCAAAGGTTTAAAACTTTTTCTATATATTTAACTTAACTAGTCCACATATTTGTCAATTAACCAAAAGGTTTAATTTTCGTCAATATAATTATTTATAAGTTATACTTTTTTTAAAACCTTATTACAACAAACCCAGCAAACTGACACAAACATTTTAAAATATGGTTGTTAACATACATATTTTAAAATGTTTTAAAATGTTTGCGTGGAACGATCAAATAGAGAGCATATGTGTTAGGTCTCAAAAAGCCTACTATATCATTAGTTCACTCAACTCTGTCTTGGATATTAAGTCATTAATTGATATTTATTACGCCTTTGTGAATTCTGATTTGACTTATGGAATTATTGTTTGAGGGCAGGTGGGTACAATAAGTCGTGTGTTTGTGATGCAAAAGCGAATCTTAGGACTGTTGTTTGATTTACCTTTTAATAGTTCTTGCAGAACAACTTTTAGAACACATGGCATTTTGACCGCAACTTCCATTAATATCTATAAACCTTTAATGCACTTGCATATCAATATTGGAAAGTTATCGACTTTTGCTAGCGTCCATGGGCACTGCACTCGACACAGGAATAATATTGTTTTAAACAGATATTCCCACTGTTTCTATAGAAAATCGCCCATGTTTGTAGGTTCACATCTATACAATAAGGTAAAACCTGATATCAGAAACTTGACCTTAAATGAATTTAAACGAAAATTAAAATTTATGTTAATTGAGGGATGCTTTTATGATCTAAATGACTTTGAAACCTATTTGAATAACATCTAGATATTGAGATGTATGTATAGCCGCCGCCTTAGATTATGTCATAGGTTTTTAGTTCAGGCCTAGTGTAGACTATATTGATATATTGCTTTAAAAACGTGCCAGCCTTCCTTATTTTCAATATACTTTCATTGTATATATTAACCAAAACTTCTACATGCTTTTATTTGTTTGTTTAGTGGCAATTTCACTCACCATAACTAATACAGATACATCTTAAGTTTGGCCGAACACGGTTTTTAACTGGTGTCAGAGGTAACGTAATATTAGAAGTTTTACGGTCTCCGTGTTAGTAAGAACGGGATGGTGCTAGGCGGTAGGCGTCTATACTACTCAGATCAATTGTAGTGGTTGGATTACATTTGTAGAACGAAACGAGTTTCAAATTCTAATTTAATTTATATATTTTAATTTTATTGCTTTTGGAAACAGCTGTGACATTATAATAATAAAAAATCCACTCACTGCAGTGTTTATGTGTTTCGAAAAATTAAAAAAAGGACTAGCCAAATGTTGAATCACAGTGTTTTAATACTTATCCAATGAATTATTCATTTGAAAATAATAAGAAGTATACAGCCAATGGGAAAATAACATTGTCAACATTTATCAATGAATACATTATTTACAATTTTAACATGTTATTACCTAACCGATATTAATATTTTCACAAAACCCTTGAATTAATATTTGGTATAATAACCATTATTAGTAATATACTCTGCTAATTTTTTTTATCATAGAAGCAACTAAATTTTCATAATAATTAGTGCTTCGAAATTTCTGCCAAATATTTTGCGGGTTGAGTGAGGTGTGCGGCATTTCTTTGTCGAACACCATGTTACTCCAAATCCTCTCACTATCTATATGTCATATTGTGATTAGAATACACGAAATACATATGCAAACTGGGATCCCTGCACATTTCGCAGTTCTGAACTGTTGAAAGATAAGGGATCATTTTTGATAAGAAATATGTGATGTGGGTGCCTATCAGTCTGTAATCTTATTTGTATTTAGGGTCGATGTGGAAATTCGCTTCGCTTGCGCCTTTTGCGTCGCCATGTCATTTTTATGTATACGGTTTGTTAAAATTGTTATAATGTGTGTTGTTTTTTTATCATCCAATTTTCGTAAACGCCTATTATTGACGACGCATATGTCGCATGCTTGTGATTTTTTGGCGAATAAAGTATTTATCTATCTATCTATACATTTGTAAATGTACACGTCCGTCTATTCAATAGGCCTTTTTGCCTGGATATTTCCTCCAATATTTTATTTGTTATTTTCTTATCATCAAGGGGCGCCAAGACAACACGTGATTGTTATACTACGCTCGGATAGTTCATGGATGGTCTATACCTTTCTTTCTTTATTTACATCCCGCTATAAATCTGATGTAAGACTTTTGTCTTGTATAGTACCTATGTAACTACTTTCCGTAGAATGATGTGAGGCATTATTAGAACAAGTATTTCGGCGCTCATTAGAAATTTTTGAATTCACACGAATTACATGAATACTACGAAAAGAAAAAGTGTAGTCAAAAAAAAAGAACTTATTATTGTCCTCGATATAATGCGTAAATAACGGAGGGTAAGTACGAATGAATAGAGGCGAAGGACCGCGAACGTTACGATATTATAAGAGGGGCCCCGGATGGAAGAGATAGAGTGACGTCCATTTTATTGAAAGTCAAATTAACGTTATTTAAATTATCACGTAACCCTTTCGGAGGCGGCGTTAAAAACTTGTTAACGCCGCGCCGTGCGAAATTCGGAGAATTGGGGTGATGGGCGCGCGCTCTCACACACAGACGCGATAGATAGATGGATAGATAGACGGATAGGCGGCGTTGGTGGCGGTGGCGGGTAGTGGCGGCTACGACCGACGACGATGACTCTCGCAACGGCATCGGTTGGCGAGTGTGAAACTCGGCCAGTGGCCCGGGCCTCTCCGGGCTCCATTCGTTCCTGGAACTGTAATCTTATTAAATTTACATATTAATCAACGGATTTTAATTATCCCGTCCCCTGGCCTCGCCGTACCCCCCTTCTGCGGGCCCCCTCTCTCCCCTCGCCCTCTCTCCCGCTCCTACGTCGCCTCCGCTGCCAGTGAGCACAAGCGTCGTCGGTAATTTACATTAATCCAATAATTGCATGGAGGTTTGCTAATTAGAAATTCAAATGAGGTGGTGCTTGCAAAGCGAGGACTATGTGCTCGCTGCCTTTCCCCCTCTCTCTCTATATATATATATATATATATATATATTGGAGGCGGCAGCAGGAAACCCCCGCAGCTTCACCCTTTCGTTCGTTCCGACACTCTTCCAACCCCCCAGCACCGATGCCCATGGTCGAGCTCCACGAGCAATTGCCGTTTTCGTTCGAAACGCGGCCGGCCACGACGACGCTCGCCCCCTCTGACCGAAGCTGTATAGTTGGTATACGTATGTACCCGACTACGAATATATATACACACACACAACTTACGATTATACGGGTCCGAATCCGATCGATTTTATAATACGTACTGTACTACGTACTTGCTGCTTAACTAAACACGGCGCCCTTGTTAATTTGCCGGCACTCTACCCGGTCCGACCCCCCTAGCGGAGAGCAGGACGCTTAAATATGATTGCCTTTGCGTATGCGTATTGTGAGACGAAATGGGAATAAATAAAATTAGTCCGTGGGATGAGTCATATTAAAATTAAACCTAGAAATTAATGCTAGCGCTCTGATAAGTGCGCAGAACGAAATCTTTTATAATGATAATAATAATGTAAGTGTATTTTTCTACAATCGCATGATAATGAATGCTTTTTTTGCTTGTCGTTCGTAACGAAAAGTTGATGTTTACTGAAGACCGTCACTTTATCTCTCTAGTGCGATTAAAAGTTGCGCGTCGTCTATAGCAACTAATATGTAACATTCGAACATGTTTCCAAATTTTCAATTCACTTCACTCAAACATAAACTTCACGATAGAAAAAGAAACCAAATAAAATATAAATTTCTTGACATTACAATAATTAGAAACGGAACTAAAGTAAAGTCAGGTAAGTGTGTAGTAAAAATTGCATAGTGCGAAGAAAATGTAACACTGCCCACATAATAAGACATTTTGATAAATTTTACACATAGAGGTATGTGATGTATGCTCAGTTGAAAGCCTTCAATAGATACATCTTTTATAATTATCAATGGCTTACTAGAAAAAAAAGATACTTTAAACACTGTCAATACTACACGCTTACCCAGCAAAATGGGGCAAGTGTGTAATCGTTCCCCATTTATATGTAATAGCAATTATCCTTTAGTTCGGCCAAGAGTTGTAATACTAAAACGGATGCCTGTTTAATAAGGTATGATTATATTCACAATATTCAAGTTATTACACGTTAGGAGATGCGAACTTTTGTTGTAAACTAGTATGAAGTTTAAGCACATTATATTATAACAAGAGGACGTCCGTATTTCAATTTTAAAAATAAATATAAACAAACTATACACTTGCCCCGGTTACACACTTACCTGACTTTACCTTAAATTAGAAACAAAATTTTACCAAAAAACACAAACCTCAGGCAGATATATCAATTTTAATTCTATACAACCATTATCCCATAAAGAAATGCGATGAGTGGCATTGTTTGATAGAGCGCTAAAACTTACTAGTCCAATATATAGAAAACATACCCCAACTAATATAACGAACATTTTAATAAAAAACAACTACCCAATAAAGTTTATTGAAAATATAAAAAAGAAACGCTTATATAAATTATATAATAGTTCATCTCAAAATGACTACAACAAAGAACAAAAAAATTATAAATACATTGCACTACCATATATAAATGGGTTATCGCATAACCTAGATAAAGCCTTATTAAAATATGATTCTCTCTTACCTACGTTCAAAATTTAAAAGCAAAACCCCAAAAAAAAAAAGCAGTCAAATTGATATTATAAAATAAACTGCCAAGACTGCAACAACGCTTACATTGGACAAAACGTCACAATATCTAGAAGAAAGACTAAAAAAGTTCATAAATATTCAAAAAGTATCATAGCTCTAAAAAAACACGCACAATCTAAATGTCTAATTTTGATTCTGAACACAGAAATTTTGGTAAGAGAGAAACATAAAGAACAGAGAAATACTAGAATCAAATACATATTAAAAACACAAACAATGCATGTAATATAAACAAACATATTAAATTACCAAGTTTATACTACACCATTATGAAAATTTCCAAAAATAAACATCACATTAAATAGTACACCTATATATAGCCAAATAGTGGAATAAATACAAATAACCGTACTACAAACCAAAAAAAAATATCACAAAACATACATAAACATATGACATTAAAGCATTTTAAATCTTTACTAAAACAATATACACAACACATAGACGATGGAATTAAAAATCTCAAAACCGAAAATATAATATAAGAAAATGCAAAACTTAAAATTATAACTTTTGACTTTATGTTTCTATTACGAACATACAATTGGATTTTACCAAGTAAGTTTTTTTCTCCCAAGGTATACTGTTAACGAGGTTTTCCTTTTTTCTGTTTTTCTTTCATTTGTGATTTATTTAGTGTGTACGTCTTTTTACATTAGTTACATGTAAATCACTTGTTACAGAATAGAGGCAAATTGAAAAAGATGCCTAAAGCATCGAAACGTTTTTGTATTTAAAGGAAAATAGATTAGTAAATAAATGCCGCTACCCAAAAAATTTCTCTTTTTTTATAAATAAAAAAAAGAATATATAGAAATTAAAACTTAAAAATAATAATAATAACAATAATAATATATTTTTATTATTTAACACGGAAGTGCATATAATAAGTCACACATTTACAGCCTAAATAATTAATTATTGTGAAAATTAACAGCTAATTAACAAGGAAAAAATTAAATAAAAGCAAACATCGTACTTGTGGAATTAAGCAAAAAAACCATTTAAGGAATAAAAAAATTTCTCTAGCAGATAAATTCGCAGATTATGTCTAAACATTCAATTGAAAGATTCATTTGCAGAGTAAAAATTGTTTTGTTTGAGAAAAGTTATTAATGTTTTCCTAAATTCTCTATAGGAATTTGCATACTTATCATAGTGAATATCTTATTAAAATATTTGATACATAAATTCTATTACCCAAGCTAATAAGATGCAACATACATTCTGGTCTAGCAAATCATTTCTAATCCTGGTACAATATGTGTGCATATCAGCATTCTTTTTTAATTGTTAACCTGTTTTATATATGTAACACATATTTCTAACATAATATAAGTGTAATGTGCAGATAATGTGTAAATATCGAGAAACGTACTTGTTACCTAATTTCTGAGAATCACTCAGGCACACTCAAAACGTCATCATCGATATTGACTCAAGTTAGTTCAAAAACTTGACTGCATCTTTAAAAAGAGAGCAATTGGATATAAAACCAAAAAAATCAAAATGTTTTTTACAGAGGGAAATATGCAAATTTTTGTGCGAAACCCCCTGACAAATCACAGTAAACAAAGTAAATTTATACGTATACTTAAAAATTATAGTAATAGAGATTTATATTAAATTAAAAGCGAAATCGAATTTCGAAAATATTCGTTTTCTTCTAAAATGATGCGTCGAAGTTTTAGATACAATGAGAAAAAAATGTTTGAAAAACAGTTAAAATTAATTAAAATGATGGACGTAACAATAACACATTAAAATGTATTGTATGTAAAATATCACATCTATCGAAGACATCGAAGAACATAAAAATTTTAATGTGTTATTGTTGCGTCTATCATTTTAATTAGTTTTAACTGTTTTTCAAAGAATTTTTTCTCATTGTATCTAAAACTTCGACGCATCATTTTAGAAGAAAACGAATATCGACGCTTTATTGCCCGATGTTGGTTAATTACCGAAACATGTCGCAATAAGGTATTAAATAAAAGAGGATTAGAACACGAATTTCGCTTTTAATTTAATTTAATTTCAATTTATATACACCGATCCCCTGGGACACTATACACTAGAGATTTCTATATTATAGGTTGTCATAATTATTGGAATTAGTAAAAATGACTATGGAAGATATCGAGGACAAAGAATCTCTTTTAATAGTTACTATTCCTGATTCAAAAACAAGAAAGACTCGAATTTTCACTGTCACAAATAACATCTAAGAAAATTCAATGGCCTATTTTTCTTTTTATAGAAAATACGTTGTAAACTTCTCCTAGACCCCACAAACTGCACTAAATTGGACGTACTGCTGTGTACTGATTGAATTAATTGAAATTGCAAAATGAATTAAACATGAAAAAGAAAAAATTAAATTAGCTAGCTCAACGGAAAAAAAAACTTTAAGGGGCGCAAAAAAACAATTAACCTCAAAGTTACCCTCGCGAATTAAAACTTGAATCTAACCACGAAAAGTAAATTGTGAGTGAAAAAAATCTGACTTCCTTAAATACCCGAAAAATTGAAAGGTTTTAATAATAAAAATAAAAGAACACATTTTTTAACCCAACGAAGATAATTAACAATCAAAATTTATTAATCAAAAAGGGTTAAATTACAAATTGTGCAGAAAAGAACCTTGAACAGAAGGTTCTGGCCTAAATTAAAAACTGCACTTGATTCTAAATTACAATGTTATTTCATATACAAAGCAAAAGTTCTGTTTGTTCAGGAAGATAATCCTAAATATACCAATATCAATCCACGTGCTTTCAAATTAAAATAAATAAAACGTTGACAATTACTAGAAATCTATAAAATCGTAAACCCAATGCAGGAACAAAGCTTCTACTCACCCAACCGAGGTGATAGATAAAATAAAAATGAATCCAGCAAATAGAACAACGGAAAAAATTAACTCTTTAAACTATAATGAGAAAAATACAACTAAAATATATCTTCTGCACAAAAAATAATAAATGATCTTATATCTACAACGTGTACACGTCAATATATTAACAATTATTACTAAATGAATTCCTTGATGAACTATATAAAATTCAGTTTATGCGAAAATTTAGAATATTAAAATAAATTACAAAATGGCATCAATAATATACAAAATACGTCTACTCACGTTAACAAGTCGAACAAGGAACTGCTTGACAAAACTCTATAAATCGCTTTTCTTAACAAAAATTCCCTTTCCTAATAAATCTAACAACGCAGACGATAAATTCACCGACAAATCTAGTAGAAAACGCATTAAACAGATACTAGCAAACGCTAGCACATTTAAATGAATGGAATAAAATTAAAAAAAAAACTGAACATTTAATTAAATAAATCATACAATAAAGTCTTTAACAAATATACAAAAGTAAAAAATATTGTGAAAATTCTCGGAAATTGAAACAGTTGTTTTCTAAATCAAAATACCACACAGCAACCATGGGTTGCTAACCCATAGCAGTACGTTTCAATAGCAAAGCTATCATCATCAGCAGAAACACTGAACCAGTTACTGATGGTAGATGATAGCTTTGCTATTGAAACGTAGGTCCAGTTTACTGCAGTTTGTGGTGAGGGGTCTAGGAGAAGTTTGCAGTATTACCAGTGCCACAGTTTGGAGTATTTTTGTCACAGAAAATACATTGCTTTAAGAAATGAAAACACGCCGTCCCTATTATTCTTAAAATATACTAAAGAAAAGTGTTTTAATCAAGTTGTGGGAATGAATATACTATTGCGAAAATACCAAGATGGTGTGCATCAAAATTACTCAATAAATACATTGTAATGTATTGATTAGTGTTAGGCAGAATTGAAAACTTTAAGGAATCGAATAATTGAGAATAAATATCGTTAAGAACCCTAAGAAATAATCGAGTCAATTCCGTATCACATTGGAACAAACAATTCACGCCTCTTTTTGGAGTTGCAATTTCTGTATCAAGCAGTATACGAGAAGGTATTACAACAAAATTAATATTTATAAATAAGTAACGCATTAACATATGTACGCTATACGTTCTACCTACATACATAAACACATCCTATGTTTTACCATCAGGTAGAAAATTATATTGTTTGCTAAAAAACTGTTTGTTTTCGAGCGGGAGCCACGGATTCGCACGGATCGCGTTAGAAAAGCGCGTTGTTCTGGTGTTCGACGCCGTATTTACCACAGGAGGAAACATCGTTGCTGTCGTCGCCGCCTCCACTGCTGCCAACGCCGCGGACAAAGAACTCTCACGCCGCGCACAGCTTTAGATCGTATCGCGACGCGATTACTATCACACACTTGTAAATTATGAACACATTTAACTTTACACGCACGCACGCCGTCATCGGTGCGATAAAAAGCGGCGGACCGCGTCCTGAGTTTGTTTTCCGCTCCTGTATTCGCATGTAGTACCTTTTACTTTAGTACTTTCGCGGCGGTCAGTGTCGATGTTATTATATTGTTCCTCTTGCTTTCCGAGCTTTATTATCGTGCGCGTATATGTACCGGTTAGTTGCTTATCAAAGTGATACTGTTTTATTGTACAGGCAACAATTAAATTGATCGTCGATCCTTTTTGCGACGATAATGAAGTAATATATATATATATTTATATGCAGTGGCAGCTCGTGAAAATTTCATGTGGGCCTTCGTAGTTTTTGGCATATCTAAATTAGTGCACTGATGTAAATAAAAAAAATGACTATTCAAATACAAGACTCATTTATGTATGTTGCTTGATATTTAAGTCCAAGAGGAACAATGTATTTTATCAGTTTCGATATTGGAGTACGCGACATTAACAGATCCTTTTTACCCGAACCACTAGCCTATGTTATTATCTGCTGCGTGTTTGAAGGGATATTTCCCAGTTGTCTAAAGACCAGTGTGACAATTCCAATATACAAAAGCGGATATGTACAGCTCCTCCCACAAAAAAGGGTTAACAATCTGAATCGCGATTTTGATTATATATTCTCACGTTGAACTATTCATACAACTGTGTTCTTTGGAGGTAATTTTATTGATGCCAGCCGAAGAGTAGCCCATCATACGTATGTTACTGTATTTTGATAAATTCATATTTTATGTCCCCATTCATTGGTTAAATTGGTCATGTGAAAGTTGTTTTGACGACCTGATTATTATTATTGGTTTTCAAATAAGGGTATCCATTCAGTCTAAAGCGCAACAAATTTGCGGCAAAAACCATAAAGGGAAACATTTGTGTTTATCTGATATTCACCTCTTATAACATATGTCTAAACATGCATTGAAACCTCGCATAACTAAAATACATACAGTTACGGACAAATGTCATACGCATATTCTTTCATAATAAAATTAATAAAATATTTCAACTAAAATTTTGCATAACTTTAATTTTTTTTATTATCTCTCAATACTTCCTAAATAGTTAGCTTTTCATTGCTTTTTTAAAATATAATGCTGCAAAATAAATTGGAATTAACTCTTGTCTGCGATTGTATATCTCGACACTAATACAAGGTCTCTCTTATATTTTTAATAGTAAAAAAATTAGAACACTGAATAGTTGAAATGAAAGCAGTAGGTGTTGCAGAAATCAAGGCATCTTTATAAATTTGATGATGCCATCGGTAAATATGGGGACAATTTTGTGTTTCAGCACAATAACTGTCCTGTGCAGAAAGAAATGAATTTATGTAAATGTTATAATTAGATAAAACAATAAAATAAATTTATAGTGAGAACATTTGAAGGGTGCACTGGAATAACGATCAAAGTCCGTATTCATACATTAAGAGATAAGTGAATTTTAGTTTGCGACTTAAAGGTTCAAAACAAAACTACATTATAGCAACTTTGATTTCTACGGATTACGACCGTTTTTGAAGCAGTTTGAACGCGCATTACTATAATACTCAGAATTTCCTACAAAATGGCACCCTTTTCTCATTTTCACAAAAAAAAGGGACTTTGATCGTTATTACCGTGCACCCTTCATTTGTTATTACAGTATCACATGTATTGCATTTACTATTGAAAACTGTATATTTTATTTATATTCAAATTCATTTATTGCTAAATGTGAAATAAACAATTAAAAAATTACGAAAATGAAAGAAAGGAACTTGTCTATCCACTATATTCCATATTGGCTGTATATATGCGGAATAAGGCATCCTAATAAATCAATAAGAATATTCAGAAACAGAAAATCTATTTTACCAAGGAATACATAAAAAATACATTTCGACGCGTGCTTGTTTATGTCTTAATAAAATGAAAACTAAATTATAAAAACAAGAAATCCTGTGTCGAATAAATATACAACGAATCATACATAACATCTGTTTACAGCGATAAGTCACAGTCGTAGTAAAAGCTATAGTCCATCGTCGTTAACTTTTCTTTGGTAGGAGATGTACATGATTTCGCCAAATACAGACCCATATCGATGCTTCAGCTTTTACTAAAGTTTTTGAAAGGATCATTAATAACAGGCTAGCTGATTATATATTAAAACATAAATTAATATCCCCTAACCAGTATGTATTTATAGATGGTAATTCTCATGTACACTTGTGGAAACAAGTAACCGAACGATTCGAAATGCGACGACCGAGAGAGAAGATATCCTTTCCTTTCCCCGCTACCCCTCCCCCTCTAGACGCCTACCCGAGCGGCATTGTATTTTCTTTTATTTACCTGCGGACATTCGGACGTAGCGTATTGGGGGCAATAGAGATACACCGGTGACGTCATAGTGTCGACAGGTGTACTTTGAGCAATTCGGCACGGTCTGTGTTAGCTTGTAAATGCGATACGGGCATGTATTATATTTACTTTTCGCCTCATATCTACTTATTGAAAGCGCATCGCGCGCGAAAAGTTGACGGTATTTAAACTATTTTTGCAAATTTATTCATTTTAAATAAACATGCCATATAAATGTCATTCCGTAAAATAACATAAGACTTCTTTCATAATTATAATTATTTGAGTTGTTATTTGAAATAATCTTGATTTATGGCAGACTAACGTCTATAAGGTTACCTATAAGTCATAGGAATACGTGAATGGGAGGGTATACCATAATAATTTGGTATGGTTGGAGGTAATTATTTATAATTAATTATAAATTTTTTATTATTAAATTAATTTATAATTAATTATAAAATTACCTCCATTATAAATTTATAATTAATTATAAATTTACCTCCTATTTTTATATATAGCGTTTATTGACCAATTAGCCGTAAATGTTACTTATAAAAGGTTCTGTATAGATATTCCAATTAATTTTGGGTGTCATGGTAAGTTAGTCCAACGCTTCTTTAATGTTTAAAATGTGCACATTTAATTATTGTTAGTAGGAAAGGAAACAAATAATGAAAAAATACAGAGTGTTCTCTTTAAACTGAAACAGTATGTTACATGGTTTAGCAAGGAGAGGTCACTTTCAATGGTCAACATATTTTAAGAACGTAGTTCATTATCAATGACTTATTAAAAATTGTAATTAATTATGATGTTTGGTGTTCCATACACGTCTACAATGCCAACCACTTTGTAATTTAAAAATAATATGTATTTCATGTAAAAATACAAGTATATGTATATCTAAAATGTAAATATATAAATATATTATAGAAACAGCAAACTTTCTTAGAATTTTATTGAAAAGATAAAGAAATATCACAGAAATTATGAGGTAAATGAAAAATGTATAATAAATAATTAACAAAAATAAAATACTTCAAAAAATAAGAAGGAATTTCACATCAGTAAATATTATTTTTATAAGATTAAAAGGCGTCTATTTATAATAATTGCAAAAATTGAAAATGTGGAGTATCCACCAGATTCATTTAATTTTAGTTACGATAGTAAAAGAGAAAGAAAGAAAATATGTAATTAGTTTAAGAAATTGTAAATTTTTTTTTAATGTTTCTAAAAATTTGATTGTCCAAAAATATATTTGTGTTATATTTATGCGACATTGTAAACAATAGTGACAATTTCTTACCGACAAATGCATTTGCTCAGCAATTCGTCCAAGAGATAGTCCTTGCTCCCAAAGCGTCACAATGCGTGCTCTCGTCTGTATATGAGAAACTTGCGGCATTTTGATGTTAGAGATAATTGTGGTTTTGATATACTGATATTTTCACTTACAACGAACCTTATCTATAGGATGTTCACACATTCGGCATCTTTTATTTCGTAAAATCTTATTAGTCCTTTTCAGATACAATTAAACATAGTCTTCCTAATCTCCTATTTAGATGTGATTGTAAATATAATTTTAGTTACTACGCTTGACCAGCCTCATTTATAGCAATTAGAATCTCATTAATCGTTTTTAAATCACAATTATACGTAGTCTTCGTAATGCGCTATTAACACGCAACTATAAACATATTCTTGATTTGTTAGAGATTAGGACTATCTCTTGGACGAATTGCTGGGCAAGTCGGTAAGAAATTGTCACTATTGTTTATAATGTCGTATAGAAACACAAATATATTTTTGGACAATCAAATTTTTAGAAACATTAAAAAAAATTTACAATTTCTTAAACTAATTACATATGTTCTTTCTTTCTCTTTTACTATCCCAACTAAAATTAAATGAATCTGGTGGATACTCCACATTTTCAATTTTTGCAATTATTATAAATAGACGCCTTTTAATCTTATAAAAATAATACTTACTGATGTGAAATTCCTTCTTATTTTTTGAAGTATTTTATTTTTGTTAATTATTTATTATACATTTTTCATTTGCCTCATAACTTCCGTGATATTTCTTTATCTTTTCAATAAAATTCTAAGAAAGTCAAATGAAGTTTGCTGTTTCTATAATATATTTATATATTTACATTTTAGATATACATATACTTGTATTTTTACATGAAATACATATTATTTTTATATTACAAGGTGGTTGGCATTGTAGAAGTGTATGGAACACCAAACATCATAATTCATTACAATTTTTAATAAGTCATTGATAATGAACTACGTTCTTAAAATATTTTGACCATTGGAAGTGACCGCTTCTTGCTAAACCATGTAACATACTGTTTCAGTTGAAAGAGAACACTCTGTATTTTTTCATTATTTGTTTCCTTTCCTACTAACAATAATTAAATGTGCACATTTTAAACATTAAAGAAGCGTTGGACTAACTTTCCATGACACCCAAAATTAATTGGAATATCTATACAGAACCTTTTATAAGTAACATTTACAGCTAATGGGTCAATAAACGCTGGTAAGGAGGTAAATTTATAATTAATTATAAATTTATAATGGAGGTAATTTTATAATTAATTATAAATTAATTTAATAATAAAAAAATTATAATTAATTATAAATTATTACCTCCATACCATACCATAATTATTATGGTATACCCTCCATTCACATATTCCTATGAACTTATAGGTAACCTTACAGACGTTAGTCCCGCCATAAATCAAGATTATTTCAAACAACACTTCAAATAATTTATATATGAAAGAAGTCTTATGTTATTTTACGGATGACATTTATATGGGCATGTTTATTTAAAATGAAATAAATTTGCAAAAATAGTTTAAATACCGTCAACTTTTCGCGCGCGATGCGCTTTCAATAAGTAGATATGAGGCGAAAAGTAAATATAATACATACCCGTATCGCATTTACAAGCTAACACAGACCGTGCCGAATTGCTCAAAGTACACCTGTCGACAGTATGACGTCACCGGTATATCTCTATTGCCCCCAATACGCTACGTCCAAATGTCCGCAGGTAAATAAAAGAAAATACAATGCCGCTCGGGTAGGCGTCTAGAGGGGGAGGGTAGCGGGAAAGAACCGATATCTTCTTCTCTCGGTCGTCGCATTTCGAATCGTTCGGTTACTTTTGTTTCTAAGTGTACCGTACTAATACGGTATATTGTCTTAGACAAGAAGAGCGTTGTTGCAGGTGTTTTCTTCGACCTGTCGAAGGCTTTGTTTTAGATCACTGGCTACTGTTGGTGGAATTTCGAGATCATGGGCTACGGGGTGTGCCGCTGGATTGGATATGGGTTTGATCAACGATTTGCTTGGGGATAGCAAGGTGGTTAAATTTTTGGGATTTATTGTTGATCACAATCTAAAATTTAACAGTCATTGCTTTATGCTTGAAGGTAAATTATGCACTGCACTGTATGCCATTCGTAACTTCCGTTGTGCCATGAATGTTCACTCACTTAGACTATTTTATTTTGCGTACGTTGAGCCACGTCTCAGTTATGGCCTAATCTTTTAGGGATCTTCGGTTGATGCTAACCGATTATTTATATTATAAAAACGTATAAAAACCTAGCAGTATTTTACCGCGACCTTTTCAGATCTATTGTAATCTCCTTTTTTTTCCTAGAGGTCGCTCTCTAATTTTGCCCTCTTAATTAGGCCTATCATCTTTGAGAGCGGCTTCTTTATGTAGCTACTAGCTGTGGGGTTCTCCTCCCCCATTACTAGAAACCTTGTTCTCGCCAGACCTTCACATTGGCACAGCACATGAACTGGTATTTCTTCCTCCTCTTGACAGTATCTGCAGGTTGCATCATCTGCCAGACCTATGTTGTACATATGCCTATTCAGTCTACAATAACCAGTCAGCAGACCTACAATCATTTTGGCAGTCCTCCTGTCTTTATTCAATAGATCTTTCGTGAATTCAGGCAACAAATTACCTCAGGCAATAAAAAAATTGCAGTCATTGAGAGAATTTAAATTTAAATAAAAAAAAAATTTCTTGAAAAAAGTTATTACACTATCGAGGAACTTGTTGAAAGTTAATTAAGGTAGCTGTCTTAGTATCATCGTATTTAGTTATTTGTCCTATTTTGTGTAATTTTTTATTTTTACTTATTTTAAATTGTAATGCTTTTGTAATTAATTTTATAACTATGTCCAAGTTCTTTTGAAGCATGAAAAAAATAAATAAATAAAATTAAAAAAAACTACAAATAATACAATACATTCAAACGGAATGTATCCAACTATTACCATTTGATAGTGATTTGAAATATCTGTTGTTTCATCGCTCTGAATCGCCAAAAAATCACTATCGTTAACCCAGTCTTTATTTTCTTGACGGCATACAGCTAATATACTCTCCAGAATGTCATTTTGCAATTTCAGACATGCATTTAAAAACTGATGCACTACTTAAATGTTCTTTCAAAATTACATCCAGTTCTGCAGAAAAGTCAATTAATTTACGAAAAATTATTTAGAAAACATTTAAAAGTTTTAGATCCGCAGAACTGGATATTGGAGGTTATACTGTATCTTTTATGTTACGATAACGCCGTTGTTAACAAAATTTTGAACCGCTACTCCTATAGTTATGGTACGATAGATTCATTAAAAGGTAGATTAGATAAGATTAAGACTGGCTGTGGACCTCTTTCGCCACGACCTTTTCAGATCTATTGTAATTCTCTTTTTCCTAGAAGACGCTCTTTAATTAGGCTTATCATGTTTGAGAGCAGCGTTTGAGTAGCTGCTGAAGAAGCTAAAAAGAGGGCGTGGATCACAAGAAACAAAATTTCCAAAAACTAAGAAATCAATGGCAAAACAGATGGCAACTGCATGACGGCATTGTTACATGGACCAAATGGCTTATTAGAGATGTAAGAACCTGTCTAGAAAGAGAATATGGGGAGTAAACAAAAAACTACCTTCTAATGTAGCTGCTGTGAGGACATAGAAATTTCCAGTCTGGAAGTAACTGTGGAAAACGCCATTGACAAAATAGTCTCCATTGAAGAGCACTGAATAAGCGCCGACATAATGGTGAAAGATATCTTGAGGAAGAAGGAAGGCAGCTGATGAAGAGGAGAAGTTTCTAATCTTATCTAAAACGCTTTAAAGTAACTGATTGTGAGTCAGGTAGGTAGATATAGTCGAATACACCTTTTTGGAATGCCCAAGATGCAGCAGCCAGAGAAATAAGGTCGAGGAAGTGATAGGTAAGGTAACTGTGAAAAATACAATTGATAAAATAATCTCCAATGAAGAGCACTGGATAAGCGCCGACATAATGGTGAAAGATATCTTGAGGAAGAAGGAAGGCAACTAATAAAGAGGAGCACAGCTTCACCATCAACCCTATATATATAATCCCCTACGAAGTTATGCCATTGTAGTTCCGGGGAGAACTAGAACACCTCAAATAGAGGGTTTTTTTTTATCGGCAGATACGGGCCGCAGAATGTCTTGTTGAAGATTTTCTCCTCTCTCGCAAAACAAAAAGTATTGGGTTGATTGATTTTAGAAAGGGTAGGAATCTGCTAACTATCTAAAGTATTTTAAACTGTCTATTACAGAAATTTCATCTTCTGGCCGGATTTGGAACTTATTTAATGCTAATTATGCGTAAAATTTTCCACTTCCTGATTATTGGTAGCCGGATAGAATTGCTTAAGAGAAGGTAGACAGGACTACGTCCAGTTTAGGCGCGAAACGAATGCCCGCGCCCTACGATATTGAATAATTAAACACAGGGCTCCCAATTTGATTTGCATATTTTCACGCGAGACTCGTTAGTCATTACTCATTAGTAGTTGAGTGACAGGTCCCCGGCGGCGCTGCCCGCGGTGACGTCACACACGTCCGCCACCCCCGAAAGTCCTTCCGGTCCGAGAGCGGCCTTCCCCCGGTTACCGTTGCGACTGCCACAGCGTCGACCGTCCGTTCCCTCCCCACTCCACCCCCATCGGCCAACTGTCACTGCATCGTTCGTTCGAAAAAAAAAAAGAACTAAAAACAAACGATTGGTGGATTGGTTTTTAGCCCGCCATGTTTAGGTACAGGTCAATACTCCGCTCCCTGTGTATCCTCTCTCCCGTGTTACACTCTATCGCACGTCCCCCCCTCCGCTCTCTTTTTTCCTCCCTTTAGTATTATTCAATTTTTAAATTAAATTGTTTTTTCATTAGGAATTGACGCGCCGAACGGACGCTCGACCCGACGCGAACGGACAGCCCGTTTATTGTACTCAATCGAGAACACGTCGATTGGTTAACGGATATCGTGATG
Source organism: Protaetia brevitarsis (assembly GCA_004143645.1). Classification (NCBI taxonomy): domain Eukaryota; kingdom Metazoa; phylum Arthropoda; class Insecta; order Coleoptera; family Scarabaeidae; genus Protaetia; species Protaetia brevitarsis. The sequence continues at coordinate 1,378,516 of RXPK01000028.1, read as the reverse complement.
ACGTAGTAGCGTCAAGACGTATTCGAATACGGGCGGTTACAATTTTATTAAATATACAGATTAAGTAATCGTGGCATGCTTCAATTCAATCAGATCATCCAGTCCCACTTTTAAATATAAGTATGGCGTGTGGTAAAGTGACTTTATTTACAATTTTTATATTATTTTCCATAATTATAATAACTAGCGAGCTAAAAAGTTCATTTATTATATTAGACGAAAATAATTGGACTCAAATTTTGTAAGAAGAATGGATGGTGGAGTTTTATGCACCATGATGCTATGCTTGCAAAAAATATTACAGTTATAGACTGTTTGGAGGGAATCCAGCACATGGGTAGATGATTTAGAAATTAAAGTGGGCCAAATAGATGTAACTACATCCCCAGAATTAAGGGGAGGTTTACATATATATATCGGAAAAGTCCAAAAACTTTGAGCTTTTTTTTCAGATAAAGGAAAAGATATACGAAATACGGCTTTTTTTTAATAAATATATTAAAATTTGAACATTAAAAAAAATATATTTTTTTTAAAGACAAGACCACTATAACGTTCGCTATTTGTATCTAGGTAGCAATGTGTACAGAAAACACGTCAAAACTGCGTAAACTCTAGCATACGCAAAAGTGATCCGAAATTGAAAATAAAAAGAAGAGTTAGAAATATATTAAATTTGTTGGAGGTTATACCTAAATTTAACCAAATAAGTCGAAAGCAAACAATATGGCAGATACCTGGACTTGATTTGATTATTTTCTATTTCTTTTTGTGTGTATGTGGATATAAAATGTGGAATATTGCAATTTTAGTATATTATAGTGTATAACCTCCAATAAAACTGTTTACATTAAGAAACCAAAAGAATTAAGTTGATATATTGAACACTTGAAGGACTAGAACTTACGCAGATATGAAAAATCATGTTCGAGAAAAACGCGTTCAAAGTTTCTCAGCAAATTTTTTACAAATAGTTCAACATACACTTAGTCAGCTATTCCAGCACCATACATTAATCCTTCTTCTTCTTCATACTTCTGCATTTGCAAAATTTGTTGCTTCCCTTTAGACAGCACAGCAAGTTTTGCAGCGCTGGACATACTCTGCTCTGCTCGTTGTATGCGCTAACGATCAGAATTGATGACGAAATTTTTGCATCAAGTCCTACTGCAATTCCCACCGCATTCATTATTTGTAATACAGAAAAGTAACCTTCATTGAATAAATTTGGCAATGTAGTAGCAAGTTGAATTGTTTATGGGTCGCAGTGTAAATCTTTTGGAGCTAGTTTCTACACACATGAACTAAACGAGTCGTTTCAGTTTAACAATTTTTTCCAATGCATCTTTGCAAGAAATCACTCTAGAAAAAACTTCATAAATCGCCTAATAGCATCTTGGTTTTTTTTTTTTGCAAAAGAGGTCATGTATGAATGAAGCAAGCTCAACCTTGGCTTCTGCAACGCGCCACTTACACAGGCTGTCTACACCTTTGGACAATAAATGTGTCGTGGATCCGCGTTCGGTTGAACATTTATAATGAAATGTAGCCCAAATAGCTGCCTTCATTTTTATGCAGAATCTGGATGTTGTCTAATTGCTAGTCCACAGTACAGCTATTGTTAAATTATCAATAACTTTGTCAGTCAGTTTACCAGCGCCCTTCTTCAAAGGCCACTCATTCTTTTTGTTCAATCTCCAACGCATTCTCTTTTTTTCTTGAACAGTAACACTTCGTACGGCTAAAAATCACAAATTGCTTAAAAAGTTATCTTGTCTTAGTCGCCTATCCGAAATCGTGCGAAAATTTCTTTTAAGCATCGCATCGACTTCCATTTTTTCCTGTGCTACTCTGATGATCCTATTAGTGCGGTTACCTTTGCCATCATATTCTAGCCAGCTTTTATAAGAAATTTAGTGTAAGTAAGTGCATCTGTAATAAATTGATACATTTTATGGTAAGCAGTTTTCTAAAGCGTGGGAAAGTGTGTTTTAAGTAAAAGAAATATTGTTAGATCAGTTTCTTCAAATGTCGTTTTTATTTCGGATCTAATTGCTTCATATTATTGTAATATAAATAGCTACTCTGTCGTTTATTTGTTGATCCCGACTGCAGTGGCATTTCTAATCATTAAAGACAACTATACATACACTAACAAACAATAAGTATGATATTCGACCGAGCAGCCCCGAGTAGAATATAGTACATCTAATTTGCTCCGTTGTGTTCGGGTACACCCGCTCTTTTAATAAGCCGCAGCGGCTTAAACAATGCGAAATATACGAAACCGCTTTAACCATGTATGTTATATATTTGGAGCTTTCAAAAAATGCAAAAAACCAAAAATCGATTTTTCCAGTCAAATACATGTAAACCTCCCCTTAACCTGGTTGATATATGGTGACTGCATTAGCTACAATATTTCATGTCATCAATGGATAATTCCGACAATGTAAGGGAGCCCGTGACAAGAACTCGCTTATTTCATTTATAGAAGATAAAAAATCGCCAGTGTCATTCCAAATGTCGCTTCGTTTCTCCGTTTGTCACATATATTAAGACATACACATACTCAACTTATGGAAGATTTTGGTTTGTCAACTTGAGGTTCATATCTAATTTTTGCTATAGACACAATTGTCTTAGGTACATCGTTAGGATTGATATTATTGTGTTGTATCGATTTGATATATCCACCAAAGCGAAGTTCCATTAAAACATTCAGTGGAGCTGAAGTGGTTAAACATGAACGATGAATTAGCTGAGAAAATATAAAGAATGATTTAGTTGAACTTCAGGACGATCAACAACCTGAAACTAAGTATAAAAATAGCACATCTTCACAAAGTAAGCAGCAGTCGAAAAATTAAAAATGAAAACCCAGAAAAGATTAATGAATTTCTAGTACTATTTCTTTGGAGAAAAATGAGACTGTTTTAGTATCCAAAATGATCGTCAAGTATTTTCTACATTTTATATGTATCCATGGATTGTAAAAAATATAGTAATCATTGGGGTACTGCTAATTAGGCGACAATTAGCACAGATAATACATATTTATAAAATTAATCATATATATCAAACTTTTTTTTCTTACAATTCTATTAAGTGGAATAAGTGGCAAGTCGTACAGTAAAAATAAAGAAAAAGTACAAGAGTAACAAGAGTACGAGTAAAGCGCGTTCGAAGAGACTATTGTTTGCATTGTCAAACTACTTTTCATGGGACCACTGCGAGCAAATACAGGGTGTAACAGAAATACAGTATACGAAAACAGTATGTAATAGCTGTAATCATAAATGATCATCAAAGCGCTTATCTGTAACCATTAACGACAAAAAAAATGCAAACACCGTGGGGTAAAGGTGGGCCTGTACCCGACGCGTAAATGTCCTAGAAGCACCGAATATATCTAGAGATGGTAAAAAGAAATTTTTGTATCGGAAATATTGATATTTTGCTTCCGATATTTTTGATATATCGTTAGTTTGCAGTTTACTAATGCTGTAAAAGTATCCGCTCTGTATTTATATTTAAAATTTATTTACGTATTGATAAAGAAACCTACAGAATTATAACTTACTTTAAATATACCATTTGCGTATTTTAGATATTCATTTTATCTCTTTTTTCGCGTATTTATTATTATTTGCATCTAAATATCTTTTGTAACAATGTTACCACAATTTTCTATTTTGAATGGAGTTAAATTCAATTCATAATATGCTATTTAATTAAATAAGTCCACAGCAATGCGTGCTAGTGTTCATTAAAAACAAGCAGTCGATCCAGCAAAAGAAAAATATTGAACTTTTTACAATTATTGAATTCGTATATCTGGAATCTATTAACGTCTTAACAAGATATTAATAGCTTAACATTTACTTAAAAAACACTTGTAACTAAACACAAATGCCTACTTTACAAAATAAAAGAAAGAATGAAATGACTTAATTATTGTTATTTTTATACGATATATTGGTTCACTGACCTTGATTTATTAAAGTTCGATGAGCTCTTAGATATCGGCATAGGATTAGAATAATACTTTTCGAACGTAATAATTGCAGTGTATTCATACGTAATATTCACGGCGTTTAGCAGAAATTTAAAGTTACGTTTCCTTGGACCAGGGCCTGACTACATAATTTTTGGGTCCTAATTTTTTGGTTTTCTTATTTCTTAAAGATAAAATTAAGTTTCAGTGAATTTGTACTTTATGTGCTGCATAGTTAATATCTAACGAAACTTACTTCGTATCTTTGTTACATCCTATATATACAGGCTGCCCAAGACACGGGCTCCAAGCATGAGGATTTCGTAGGAGGCAAGTGATAGAAAGACGGTTAAATCAGAGAAAAATTGCGTATGTTGAGAAATCCAAAATAGCTTTGAGAGAAATTTTGATTTCGGATAAGAAACACTATAACATTTTTGCATCTTTTATACACATTTTCATATAGACCTAACTCCTTATAAACTTTTTATAAATTTTAATCTCTTAATATCTTCGTAGATTGTTCAATTCCTTCTCCAACTGAATGGTTGTTTTCCCTTTTGAGTTAAATTTAAAACTTTTAAAACCATTTTTGATAATTTTAAATTTAAATCTAAATTTGAAATTTTGGAAAACTATAATTATATATTATACTTTTTATATAACAACGGTCAAGCTGTATTTATATGTTTTCATACTTTATACCCTGTCATAGCATTATTTTTTAACGTATCTAAATATTTCTAAATAAATTAACTATGAATTAAATAATTTAAAACTTCATTATTATTATAGATCCGAAGATGACTCAGCTAAATTAAATCTATGTGAGATTGAGTATTATTCTTTTTAATCTTTTATAATAACACAAATTTATTATAAATTATAAACGATTTAAAATTAAAATTAAGTTTTGCTATTATCTTATGGGGCTGTAATTTTGTAGTCAATACGGCCTCATGATTCATATACTGTAAGCAGGTAAATCGTACCTTTTAAATGAGGCGTCAGGTAATTATTGCCACAAATGTGCAACAAAACCATTACAGACGCTAAAACTGATACTCTTATATCCTGAAATGCACTACCCTTAACAATAATTACTTCTGAAAATTAATATAAAGGAGAGCAGGTAAAATGTCTGTATCAAGTCGCTCGCCCAAATCAGTGTGCTCTCATTTACTTTACGACGAGGCGGTAAGTATTTCCGTTCGCCTCACCTTAATACATACAGGTGTCTCACGACGAACTGCATCGATCAATATATGAAAGAGTATACGTTGGAAAATTCTGAAAATTTCGCAGTATACTAAAGTCGATCTAAATACTAAAATCTAGTGCATCCGGTTGTACCGGAAGTAGCGGTCAACTTTGTTATTTTAAATGAAACACCCTATATATTATAACATTTTTTAATTCCTCGTTCAAATCTACAGTAAGTTTGTTAAAACAACAATAAACAATAATTATACGTAAAGTATCTACAATTCCTATTCGCCTTAATTAACATGTTCATCTTGATCATTATAACTTGTCCCTTAAGTAAAATAAGTAAAATAGTATTATTTTTTTAATGAAGTAAAATCGTTTTTCCCCTGATATAATATTTTTTTATAGTAAATAAATTTGAGCTTTAATCGGAAAAATTGACGCGAGAAGTAACAAACATACTGGTGCATGTATTTCTGTTTTCGGTTTTCATTCGGATGCGCTGTATATTACGAGCGTATTTATTTCGTTCCCGTCGATCGAGGGTCAATTTCTGTAGCAGCGAATTATCGCGAAAGTTATGCACCGCCGTCCACCTATCAACTGCCAGATAAGAAAATGAATGCGCTTCATCGCGTATTCAAATTACCCTTCTGCTTATACGGCGTTCCCCGAACGACCAGCAATAAATCGATGGCATTATTAATTTTAATTAAAAATGCAGATTCTGTTGTAAATTACGTTTTAAATTACTACTCGTACGAGGCTAATATATTACGGCATTCGCGTAATTACGCATTGCGAGTAAGTGCTTAACATATGCGAAGTACGCACATATGCACATAACTTATAACTTTTATTTATGCACAATGAACATGGTATAGAAAAAGTACTTATAGAGGGCATTCGAGATAGCCGATCTGCTACTAAAAGAGAAACTATATCCATAGTTCATTCAATATGATAATATTACATGCAATAATGGTATTTTTTTTTTTTAGAACGTAGATTCGAGAATAGTTCGCATCTCCCAATGCTACCTTCTGGCAATTCTCACTTCTTTAATATTTAAATAGAGATTCTGATGATTTTTTCATGAACGTTACACGATGCAATTAATAGTAATCTAACACTTCTGCAAATATTAAGATAGCAAGTTTATGGACTATCATAAGTAGTTGTTTCCTTTAAATACGTGTTAAATGTCATTGAAAAATTCTTCAAACAAAATAAAAGATATGTGCCTATAAGCACATCTATGGAGGCAATCTGGGATATGCCCCGGGATAATATGCTAAAAAAATTTAGCTTAGTGAAGGAATTCACCATAAAGCTAAGTAACAGGAGCGAGTGGGATCTTAACACCATCTTGAACTTGAATAGAAATGCGATCAAATGGTATACTGGTGGCTCCAAAACGGCAGAAGGAACTGGAATATATGGGCCTAGAACTACATATTTCGAAAGCTTGGGAAAATACCCAAGTATATTTCAAGCGGAAATACACGCTATTGGAAGATGTGTTCAGTTCAATATGGATAGGAACTATCGGAAGCCGGAGATTATCATCATGTCTGATAATCAAGCAGCCATCCAGGCGCCGAGCTCATATGAAATCAGCTCCAAGATGGTCTGGGAATGCCTAGGGAAACTAAATGAGCTAGGCAAAAGAAATAAAGTAACCCTCCTGTGGGTTCCGGGTCACACAGGAGTGGAAGGAAACGAAATAACGGATAACCTCGCAAAAAAAGGGGCTGAAATGCCTTTTGTAGAGCCTGAACCCTTTTGCGGGTTAAGTAGCAGTACAATACTGAAGAAACTAAAAATAGAAATGGAGCAGAGAAAATCCAGTTACTGGAAAAATCTCCAGGGAATAAGGCAAAGTAAAATTCTTCTGGGAACTTATAACCAGAAGAGATTTACAGAATGCATCAACCTGAGTAAGAACAATGTTCGCATATTAACAGGAATACTTTCAGGCCGTTGTAGACTGAAAGGACACCTGAGTAAGCTTGGATTGGAAAAAGATCCTGAATGCAGATTTTGTGGGGAACAGGATGAAACATCCATCCACCTCCTCTCAAACTGCGTAGCACTGTGCAACTCGAGGGGATTGCACCTGGGAGCATGTGAAATCGAAGAGGGAGACTTACCTAGGGGCCCTCTGACATCCTACACTTTCTAAAAGGAATAGGATTGGAAGGCCAGCTGTAAAGCAGCAAGAATAGGGGACACAATAGATCTTTTAGGTCGCAGTGTAACACCACCCTTCTATTTACATACATACATGGAGGCAATCTAATAGACAATCAAGAATTCAGGATGGATATAAGTTTTTTGCAAAACAATGAGGAAAGGAAAACGCACTACTCACGATTTGAAAATATTTGCGAAAATATATAAGAGACAAATAGAGACAAGAAAGGAGAAGAGAGCGCTCGATTGCCCAGCATAGCTTTACCCGTAATGCAAGACTAGTGAATCCTATATTACATAGAAAGTCGAAGGCGAAAGAAAAAGATTGAAAGACCCAGTCAAAGACGGTCGTTGAGGTCACATATCCAAAACTCAGATATAGAGGTAAATATAATAATATGTAGCAGCTGTAATCATATACGATCAAAAAGTCTTAATGCACAGGGAGTCTATCTGTAAGCATTAACGAGAAAAAAATATTTTATAAATGCCGTGGGCTAGAGCCGCACCTGTGCCCAACCTAAATGCTGTCCCGAGTATACCCCCACATACCACTATCATTCAACCATTACCGCTGTTAGTTTTGTGTGGATCGCCGCAAGCCACTTCGAACATTTTATTTAAATTCTTCCCGTCTCGAAAAAACGATCCTTTTCAGGACCATCATGATTTCATATAAAGAAAATCGAAGCTTGATGCATCGGCAAAAGCGCGGAATGTATAGATAGATAGTAAAAAGGCGTGTTTGCAAATTTTCTGTATCTACATTTATTTCTGTGTAATTCGATTCAATTCATTTTGCGTTATATGATTAAATAAATCCAAAAGAAATAACTCAGATTCATGTGGTACTGTTTATTAACAACTAACTCTCGATTCGACAAAGCAAAAGAAAAATATTTACGTTTTTTTGTAACTACTGAAGTCGCATATCCGGTGAAACTCGAACGTCTTATCAAGATATTACAAATAATACTTTGTAGACTTACGTAGAATGCTCTTAACAAAAAAGGAATATTTATTTTATAAAAAAGAAGAAATTTAAAATGCCTCAGTTTTGCTATTTTTACAAGGGCCTTTATTTATTCAGAATGACGTTAAATGAACTTACGGCATACCATTAAGAATAATACTAAATGAGTGCAATGTATTTATACATAATACCACGTTTAGCGGGTGCTTAACATGACGTTTCCTTGCATCAGACCCGGACTAAAGAATTTTTGGCTCTAAATTTTACTTTTTTTTATTCTTTAATGATGAAATCCGGTGTCGGTGGGTTTGTAGTTTATATGTCGTGTAGTTAACACCCAAGCAAAATTTACTTTTTTGTTTGATACACCCTGTATATGTACATACATACAACTGAAAATATCTTTTATACAGCAACAGTATAAAATAAATAAATTCTCTAAATTTCTCGTCTAAAAAGATTTTTCTGAAATGAAAAATTATCCAACAACCGTATACCTACATGTAAATCTAGTCATATCCAGATTAACAATCCTTGCTTTACGTACGCTTTTAATTCCGGCTCAAGTACATACGATCACGGGAAACTGGGTTAATAATAATTAATTTAATTTACGCTTTCTACTAAAAATATTTATCCGTACATTTTCGCAATTACAAGGAAATCCCCGTTTAAAATCATCAAGAGCAGCACCGAGAGAGTATATCGGATAACGTAGCTGGCGAACTATCGTGATTATAATTACACACATATCCACCAAGATACAATTTATTAAAAAAAAAAAGATTTAATTTCGCGAATTCGCTCAGCGTGAATTTTATTTGCTCATCGTGATTTTAATTATGTATGAATCGCCTGTCTTTAATTATTTATACATAATTGCGAGTAAGTATATCACGTTTTTGTATAGGCTACTGCTTTAATTATTTTAAGTTGATATGTATATATGTATATATTTTTTTTGTTTTAATTGCTTACATGTGTATGAGTATGTTAGTTATGCATAATGATAAGTTTTATTGTGCAAGACTTGTTATAAAACATTACTATATGTGTGTATATTCAATGAACTCTCTCATGCATATACCGATGCATGATACCGGTGATTCATTTATCGTGTCCTCAACCCAAACAATATTTTTCATTTTGGAATTTTTATGTGTAACCCTATAATTGTATTGTACCTATGTGAATAAACAGATTATTGTTATGACTATTACTATTATTATTCAACAGTTAGATAATGAAAATTACCATTTAAATCCAAAGACGCAGTGATATGTACAGCCATGTTTTTTATTTTACATAATAATGTTCATTCCTTTGGTTTATTCTATTTTGCATTAACATAACATATTGTTTTATATACATATTTATTTTTTTAAGAATAAATTCGATAAATTTACTGCTGTATGTGTTGTGGTAGGATTCTATGCATAATTATAACGCCTGCAAGATTGTTTAAAAATCTGAAAGCATACATTTTAGATTTTTACAGATAAGCTTGCGAATGTTATAATTATGCTTAGAATCTCACCTTTGGGTAAATATTTAAAAATTCAAAATATGCAGCTCTAGAAATTTAGTATCTTCAAATCCGCAAGATGGCGCCAAAATACGGTTTTAGCCATTAGTATGCTAGTGTCCCATCTTGATAAAGATAATCTCTGAACAAAAGCGTTTGTAATTTATTGGTGCTGCGTTGATAATTTTGGCTAGATATTTAGTATATTCGCAGCATTCTGGATTGAAAAATAGCAATTCAAATGTTTGGTAACCAAGGAAACGAAAACTGACAATTTATATGTTTTCGAAAATCATGTAGAATCTGAATATGTCGAAGTACACAGGCTGCTAAATTTAAATTTTAGAATTTTATTATACAGCACAGGTGGCTTTACAGAGCAAAAGTGTTGCATCGAAGCTTCTGCAGTGGGTAAGATCCAGCCTGGAAAGAATGATAATTATATCCAATAATTATATCCACAATTGGTTAAGATACATCAAAACGGATGCGGAAGGAGGTGCCCACAGGACGCACTTTATCTGGAACTTAATCTGGAGACTGAGCGGAAAGAGCTTTCACTGCCTGGAGTATGTTGACGATCTTACAATAGTTGCTAGAGGGCGGTTTCATAAGGTACTGGTGGAGCGTATGCAAACCGCTCCAAATACGGTAAACAAAAGGTGTAAACAAGAACGACTATCAGTCAATGCTCAGAAAACACAAGTTGCCACGTTGACAAGAAAAAGGACGCTAGAAATCTTACAACCACTAGTGATAGGAGGTCAAAGGATTCAATTTGTCAAAGAGGAGAAATACCTTGGACTATGGTTTCGCCCAAGACTTACATGGTACCCAAATATCCAGAATACAAGCAATAAAGCCAGTATTGCCCCAGGTAGGTGTAGGAGGCTGTGTGGAAGAATGTGGGACTTAGCATCAAGATGACTCTGTAGGTATACACAAGGGAAATTGAACCCAATGATAAGGTACATGGCAGTAGTATAGCGGTCAAAGGTGTGGTAGGCAGAGATGACCAAAACGCTAAGTGGCGTATATAAAAACTATGCGATGGAATCGACTCTCACCAGTGCAATGAAAGTAATTCTAAATCAGCCACCGCTACATATTTACATACAAAGAATTGCCAGATCCACAGCACATAGATTTATGCATAGTCAACCACCGATAAATAAATCGGACGGTGCTGACTATCAAAAACTATTAGCTGAAATTGAGGAGACATTCCTTTTGGTTCAAAAATTCAACTTAGATAGAAAAATAATATCAGGGAATAATAGAGGATAAGAAGGACTGGAAAGCGGGCACTCTAGTAAGAGTGGATTCGAACTAAAATACAGACGGGTTTAAAACGGAAGAAGACTAAAAAGGGTCTTTCAGTAAGCTTCAACAAAGGCACAACGATGTTTCCAGTTGAGTTTTGCACATTATTAAAACGTGTCAAAATAATAGGAAATGCGATCCATGTAAGGCGCGTATCTTCTCTGACAGCCAATCCACCCTTAAAGCAATTTGTTCCGTAAGTTTGAACTCTAACCTTTAATTTGGGACTGGAAAAGGACAGGAAATTAACATTGGCCTGGGTTCCTAGTCACTCGGGTGTGAGGGAAAATGAGGCTGCGGACAAATTGGCCAAGCGAAGTTCGTCAAGGTCATTCCTTGGAGCTGGCACCTTCTTTCGGCACTACCATATCGCAAATTAAAAAAAAAACAATGAATGGATGGATACATAATCAGTCTGGAGAGTGGTAGCAAAGGTCACTGGGAGAGTGACAGGAAAAACAATTTCTATGACTAGTCACTATAGACTAAATAGGCGTATGTACAACGTGGGGCTGGTAGATGATGCTACTTGCAGATTCTGAGAAGAGGAAGAAGAAACAGCAATTCATGTGCTGTGTCAATGTGTCGGCCTGGCGAGAACAAGTTTTCTAGTAATGGCCGTAAAGAACGCCATAGCTAGCAGCCACACAAAGAAGCCACTCTCAAGGATGATAGGCCTACTTAAGAGGACAAAATTAGAGGCCGTGGGCAACCCCAACCTTAATCTAATCTATGTAGCATAGATTAAATAATTGGTAATTTATAGTAAATAACACATTTCGAAATTTATTAAAAAAATATCTATAATATTACAACTGTAATTGTATACTCGGTGCTATTGTCTTTATTAATGACTTGACATTAACTTAGTCTGTTGTTATTATCAATAGTAACCATTTTACACACTAATCTTTTAATCTTGTGGCACCGCATCCTTCTCTTACATTCGCCATTCCTGACGAACTGGTGTCCTCGACAGATTAATCCGGCTACTTGATTATCCTATAATAAGCAACGTGGAAAAACTGATCCCTATTACATGATATCATGGGCATCGCAACATTACTTTGCAATAAATGAGAAAGTTATGGACAGAACCCTAGTAGTTGAAACATTCGGTACCTATAGCGATTATAAATGGTTTCTCCATAAATTTCTCCGTGAAATGTTGCTTCCAAGCGCAGTGTAGAAGCTTCACTTTTGCTTTTAATGTTGCCTATCATCAGTTCGCTTGCGTTTACTTGATGTATCCATAAAGCAGTATAGCTCAGATCTTGGGTGGATAAAGTATTAGAAAGTGTACGGTTGAAATTAAAACAGCAAAAAAAAAAAATTGCGTATTGGTGCGACTGTGTATGTGTTTGTATATCGAATGAACAAAACGAACGAACGTATTCCGCATGTTCTCTTTCAATTTAATTTATAACGAACATGCAGCACGTTTAAATGAATTCGCAATTGATGTGTGTAAACCGAAGCCATGTGTTTAATTAAAAAATCCTTTGTTTTTAAGTTTAATAAGCACTCGAAACGCACACACGGACCTTCAACACGGCGCTCTCAATATATACAAGCGTGTATGTGTGTACGCCGGACGAATACGTACGTACGCGAGGCCGCAGTATTTGGCTGGCGGTAGCTAGAACATGGTAGGTAGAGTAGGCTGGTAGGTTGTCGGAGGGTACAGCAGCGGACTCCGGTTCGTATTGAACCGCTATAGAATCTGCACGAATAATTCTAAACACAATCGGACCAATGAATTATTCAAACTTTCCATCATATGTATGTGCCTCCTATATATGCGAACGCTGAAGCCCCTCTATTCTCTTCCCTTTCGCGCACACAATGCCGAGGGACCGCGCGGCGCGCAGAAAAATTATTTCTTTTTGTGCGGTGCGCCCCCGTCGATGTGATACGTGTTGTCGAAAAAAAAAAACTCCCGTCCCGGAATAATTAATCAGAAAATTTTTATTCCGCGACCCAAATTAATTATTTCGGTTCTTTGTCTTTTTTCGCCCGCCCCACTCCATCTGTGAAAGGGATCCGACTGACAGGAACAATACAGTAACATAATATATGTATCCAAATATATATATATGTATACCCATGCGTTCGATGTTACATAAAAAAAAACCAAAATTAGAATTACGTAGGTAAGCGAATAATACGAAAAGAATCAACTTTCTACATTATAAATCTGCATCGTGTAACAACATTTTTGACGTTAATTAAAATAAATGATATAATTAGGTAGTTACGTAATGTGAGCGAGCAATGAAGTTAATGTGCAACGTATGTATGTATAATGTAATTAATTTGCCGTTTCGACATACTAAGTACGCCTTTCTTTGAATAGAAACGAAGGAAGTTATTATATACAATACATACATGCGCAGCTATAGTATATGTTTAATTTACAGAGGTAAACAAAGTATGAAAATGTAATTCCTAAAGAAAATCATTCGTTTTTGCCCAGGGGCAACAAAACCAATCTAATATTCGAACCCTCAATTACCCCAATTGTAAATAATACAGATGTAGTATAATAAACTCTTTTTCCTCTCTTGAAACCGATAATTCTAGAAATCATGAAATCCATAATGCGAAAACTATAGACAGATAACCCTATTGAATGTTATGTATAAAGTATTTTCCACACTACTATTAAAACGTCTGAACACGTACACGGAGAGGACAATTGGAGAGTACCAAAATGGATTCAGGCAAGGGAGGTCAACGATAGATTCAATACATGTGCTCAACCAGATCATAGAAAAATGCTATGAAGTAGACATCGAACTGCAAATAATATTCTTGGATTTTAAACAAGCCTTCGACAGCGTGAAAAGGGATTTTTATTGAAAGATGCAAGAGAACTTGGAATACCTGAAAATTGGTCCGACTAATCAAACCACGCTAAGCGGAACTACGGCAGCAGTCCAAACACAAGAGGGTCTACGAATCTTCAGGGTGTACGACAAGGCGATGGACTCTCAACCTCCTTATTTAATATAGCCATGGAGGGAGTAATAAGGGCATGTGGATTGACCGGAACAATAGCAATAAATCAGTACAAGTCGTGGCATTCGCGGATGACCTGGCAATTGTCGCAAGAGATAAGAGAGCCCTGGAGAAGCCTAATTAACATCAGTACAGAAGCACGGAAGCGCGGACTGGAAACCAGCAAAAATCAAAATTAATGGAAATATCTAGAAAAAACAGTTAGATGGCAAAACGGACACCACATGGAGAATACACATTTGAAAAGGTAAAGAACTTTAAATACCTCGGCGTTATATGAACAACAGAAATGAAAGAAGCACCGAGATCGAGCACAGAATACAAGCGGGATACAGCGCAAGTTTAAACAACTTATTATGAATAAAGGAATCAGTAAAAGCACAAAACTGAAATTATACAAAAGTGCAATAAGACCAGTAACAACGTATGCGCGGAAACCATGTCCCTAACTGGCAAGATGAAAACAAATTAAGGGTATTCGAAAGGAAAATCATTAGGAAAATATACGAGCAGTAAGAGATATTGACGGAATACAGAGGACTAATGAATTTCGAAGTCGACAAAATCTTGGAGGAGAAAATATTGTTAGATTAATCAAGGCGCAATGTCTGAAGTGGTACGCCATATAAATCGAAAGGAGAACAATCACTGCTAAGGAAAGTAACGAGTTGGAAGCCCATGGGAAATAGACCAAGAGGAAGGCCCAAATCAAGTGGGAAGATCAAATAATCGAGAACATGAAGACTTTAGGAATAAAGGATTGGAGAAGGAAAATGAAAGACAGGCAACTGTGGAGAAGAATATGTGATGAGGCAAAAAGAAGTGCTAAGATGTGACCTTACCAAGAAGGATTAGGTGGATGGACCATCCACCAAGTAACCAAATCGGTTGAGGAGCTCCGTGAGCGGCTACAATTCCTTGGAATGTATAGCTTATATATATATATATATTTATATATATACATCCTCTAATCATTATGACGTCTTTTCACCGAACCGCGTTTATTGCGTCCACCTGATAGCGCAATATAATATTGAAGTTTGACGATTGGATTGTAATAAGGTTGTCCACATATAACGCTGTACACTTCTATATTTTTCTATCGCGCTCATAGTTTATTCCCCATTATGAAATTAATGTGACGTCCTTTCAGTATGTCGCTCATTGACGTCCATGGGTATGCCGCTATGTTTTACCGCTTTAGCAACCACGAAATATACTTACTTTCATAATACCTTAGAATGAACTCCGCCATGTTGCCATATCTATCTATTTTTTACAGCCCCATTTGATTTATGATTTACTAAACGTTTGGTTATTTCTTAATATTCTATATGTACCCATCCAAATACAAGAGCCTACACTACAAGGCGCATCTCCGGCAAAATTTATTGATAAAGCCATTATTATTTAATTCTTATTATAATCTGTTTTCTTCAAATAAAATTTCTTTTTTTTGTTTTTGAATAATTATGTATACGTTTTATACTATTTTCAGAATCAGAAATTTTCTACGTACAAATAGTTACATTTTATGAGGGTCACACAATAATATTTCCAAGATACTAATGTAATAGTCACACGAAATTTGTTTACTTGCCTCTGGCTTGCCGATATTTTTGATTGCTTATCAGTTGTTATTTTTTGGCAATCAGCGTCCTGCTTGAAATTCTTGTGAGATTATTAAGTTTTAGTGTGTTAAAAATGGTTCACTTAACAGAAAAGGGCAAATTAATATTTTTTCATAATAAGTATGTGATCGAAAATTTACGCAAGCAAGAAGTAGCATTATTCAATAACGTCTATTCTAACCGAACTGCTATTACGCACACTTTCCAAATTTATTGAAAAAATACGCATCTAAATACACATCCCGACCGCAAAGGAAAAGTCTAAGACGGGAAGACCAAAAACTGCTACTGGTGGTGATGCTGCATTAAATATTTTGCTGGCGGTGAACGCCAGGACCTCCTGGACATCGTGCAATGATCTACAACGTGACTATAATATTTCAGAACGATCTGTTCGTAAAGTGCTTAAAAGAGAAATTATATCCATAAAAAGTGCATTAGTCTAAGAACTAAGGGCAAATGATTTCGATAGAAGACTGCGATTTTGTGAAATCATGAGGATGCGTTCCAAACAAATTCGGATTTCTGAAACAAACATTTTGTTTTCTGACGAAGCCACGAAATTATGTTAAATGAATATGTTAACTAACAGAAATAATTGTCGATATTAGGCTCAGGAAAACCCTAAATGGCTAATAGAAGCTCACTATCAACGTCCTTAGAAAGTTGATATTTAGGCAGGGATTATCAATGCTAATATTATTGAATCATCTATGGCACGTTACCAATGGAGAAACTTTTATTGACCCAAAACGTAGTTCCGACATTACAAGCTATTATCTCAATTACAATAACCTCTGGTTTCAACAAACGGGGCTCTTCCACACTCTGTTTAGAGGTCAGAAATTATCGGAATAATTTTTTCCCCAGCCTATGGAGTGACGAAGTGGGGCAGTAAGTGCCGGCCAGAACTTCAGACTTAAACCTTCTACTTTTTGCTATGGGGTACATAAAATATAATTTATGGGAGCGGCTAATATCTCCGAATTAGAAATATCTATATATATATAAAACTGCAATATCCAAAAATTATAAACTTATTACTACTATTACTCTTTACTGAAATGGAATAAAATTGATCACATTAGATTTGTATAGCAAATAAAATGAAATACGTGCCAAAAAAAAAATGCAACAGATCGAAGAGACACTCACAAAGCTGGATCTTAACAAAAAAAACTGGCTGCTTGTAAAAAATCGCTGATAATCATATTGCCCATACCTGTCAGAACTTCATAAACGAAGAGGAAGTTGAAATTCTTCCCTGGCCTGCTCGCGGAATGGGACGTTTCAGCGCCGCCGTTTCATCGCCGCCGTTTCAGCGCCGCCGATTCAGCGCCAGGACATTTCAGCGCCAGCCGATTCAGCGCCGGACATTTCAGCGCCGGCCAATTCAGCGCCCGCATTATTGAATGGTTAAACTATACATAACTTAATGATTCATAACTTAATGATCTTAACTTATATCATTCATTCTTATGAGAATTTTTGTACGACGTATATGGTTTGCATGGGATGTTTCGATGCGGCCGTTCGAAGCCGGAACGTTTTGACGCCATATGCAGTGCCAGTTGAATTTGATTTGAACGTATGATACACAGATATCTAAAACGTTTGATTTTTTTTAACATTGGAAGGATAAGAGGAGAGAGGGAATGATTTTTTTAAATGATTTTTTCTTTTTGTCGAAATATCATTTTTTTAAACATTGGATGGGTGACAGGGAAGGTAATGATTATTTAAATGATATTTTTTGGCAATTGTTCTTTTTAATGATTTTTTCTTTTTTTTGAAATATCTGGATAAAGGATGCATAAGGAATGTTTGAAATCATTATTTTTCTAACATTGGAAGGAGGGAAGGGGGAGTATATTAGCTTTTTTTAATGATAGTTTTTCTTCTTTTTTTTCTAAACATCGAGAGAGAGGATGCATTAGAAATGTTTAAATCATATTTTTTCTAACATTGGAAGGAGGGAAGAGGGGGAAATTATTTTTTTTAATACAATTTTTTTCGAAACATCGGGAGAGAGGAAATGTTTCAAAAAAAATTTTTTAACACTGGAAGGGGCGAGAGGAGAGGGGAATGTTTTTCTAATTGTATTTTTTTTTCTTTTTTCAAAACATAGAGAAGACAGATCAAAAAATTTCAAATCATATATATTTTTTTAACATTGGAAGAGGGAAACGGAGGGGGTAGAATGTTTTTTAATGATTTTTTTCTCTTTTTAAAAACGGGAGAAGACGCATTAAAAACGTTTTAAACCATTTTTTTTAATATTAGAAAGGTGGAGGATTAGTAGTAGGATTAGTAGAAGGGTATTGGTTTTTTAATTTTTTTTCTTTTTTTTCCGGAACATCAGAAGAGAGAGGATGCGTTAAAAAATGTTTCAAATCATAAATATTGTCATTAAAAACACTAATGCCCCTTCCCCTCCACCTCTTCCAATAATAAAAAATGATTTAAAACATTTTTAATGCGTCCTCTCCCGTTGTTAAAACGAGAAAAAAATATCATTAAAAACATTCTATCCCCTCCCTTTCCCCCTTCCAATGTTAAAAAAAATATATATGATTTGAAACATTTCCGATCTGTCTTCTCTTTCTATGTTTCGAAAAAAAGAAGAGAAAAATATCATTTAAAAAACATTCCCCTCCCTCTCGCCCCTTCCAGTGTTAAAAAAAGTCTTTTGAAACATTTCTAATGCATGCTCTTTCCCGATGTTTCTAAAATTATCTTAAAAAAAATAATTCACCCCTCTCTCCTCCTTCCAATGTTAAAAAAATATGATGTAAAACATTTCTAATGCATCCTATCTCTCGATGTTTTGAAAAAAGAAGAAAAATTATCATTAAAAAAGCTAATATATCCCTTCCCTCTCCCCTCCTTCCAATGTTAGAAAAAATATGATCTAAAACATTTCTTATGCATCTTTATCCAGATGTTCTGAAAAAAAAAGAAAAAAAATATCATTAAAAAAGAACAATTCCTCCTCCCCTCCCATTCCCCTCTTTCCGATGTTAGATAAAATATGATTTGAAACACTTGTAATGCATCCTCTCCCGATGTTTAAAAAACAAGAAAAAAATATCCTTAAAAGAAATATCCTCTGCTCCCCCTTTCGTCCTTCCAATGTTAAAAAAAAAATATGATTTAAAAGATTTTTAATGTATCCTCTTCGAATGTTTAAAAAAAAAATTGCCTTCCCTCCGCCTTCCAATATTAAAAAAATATGATTTGTAACATTGCTGATTCATCCTTACGATGTTTCGCAAAAAAGAAAATTATCACTTAAAACAGTCACTTTCCAACACTAAAAAAATATGATGACTTGTGATGTGTCCTCTCTCCTGATGTTCAAAAAAAATCTTCTGCATCATATGTTTAAATCAAATTCAACTGGTATTGCATCTGCGTTAACACGTTCTGGGTCGAACGTCCTAGAATCTAGACGAGGAAAAACACCAGATAAAATAAACTCTTATTGAGTAAGATATTTAATTTATCTGTTTTTTCTTTAGATGTAATCTGAAAAAAAATATTATCCTTAAAACAATTTTCTATTCATCGAAGCTCACGACTCCAGTTGCATAGGATCTCATTATTTTACTTAATCAAGACTATGTTTATAGACAGAAAAAAGGAGTGGTATCACAATAAATTCGAAAAATGTTACATATGTAGTTTGCAACCAATACACATGGTACAAAAATTCTCCATAAAAATGAATCATCAAGTTATCCATAGTTTAACCGTTCAATAACGCGACGCTGAATCGGCTGGCGCTGAAATGTCCCGGCGCTGAAACGTCCCGGCGCTGAAATGTCCTGGCGCTGAATCGGCGGCGCTGAAACGGCGGCGATGAAACGGCGGCGCTGAAACGTACTAGACCCCCTGCTCGCTCACCGGATTTAAACCCGATCGAGGATGTGTGGGATATGATAGGTTGCTGCTACATAAGGCGTTTACCAAGCAGCAAACACCTTGCAGGAACTATCGTCGTCATTTACATTATGCCTGGAATGAGATCCCATAAGATACCATTGATCATCTCATTCAGATGTAACATTTTGATTGATACATTTTTGCTAATTGTTGGTATTTTTTCTATTGCTATGATTTACTACTGAAAATAGTAGTTATGAAATACTACTTGAACTTCAGCCTTATAACTCTTTTAGGTGTTGCAATTTTTTGGCACACAGTTTACATCTATAATTAATTCCAGATTCTTTGTTCTGAATGGAATAAAATCTCTGTATTTTGTCAGTTTATTACATGGATAAAAGTGAAAAAAAGTATCAACACTATTGTAATGATAATTCATACAAATTAGTATATAGCATTCGTGACGAGGACAAATTGTTAGTCTGATGGACCGAATATTATCGTAGTGGAATGTGGATTTTCTAAATAAACTGCTGTAATATTATAGAAGTGTGTAGTAATATTGTGTAAGAAATAACCTTCTTTTCTTTTAAAATTTACTTTAATAACAACAAACAAACAGATCTATTTTCATATTAAAATTAAACAATGCAGATAAAAAAACAATCTGCCACCATCGCCTTCTCTTGCTCTGCTGTCAACCTCTCAAAACTAAAGTTTCCTACAATTGTTAATATATTTCAATACTTTAATATTCTAGTCTAATACAAGCAGCAATCCAATGCGAAATTAATTACTTTAAAAATTGGGAGGGAATGGATAAAAGATTGTTGTACATGTTATAATGCAAACATATTATTAAGGTCGTCAAGAAATTAATAACTAATAGTAGACATTTAATCAATTTTATATATAATAAGTTTTATATGATCCTTAGGTAAACCCGGATCATACTCATGTAGATCTTCTAATGTCATAACGTTGGTTAGATATTTGCGATAATTTGTACATCAAAACATAAGTGTAGTTTAAAAGTAATTGTTACACATAAATTGTACAAAAACAAAATGTCTTTGTTGTTGTAAAACGTTATTCTGAATTCTGTCATTAATAACACATTTTTGTCATGCGATATCTATTCGAAATTTGTTTATTTTTCAAATCTTATTTATAAACAAAGATTACACCTCAAGAAAATGCATGAAAGAAACTTACATATCTGCTTAGAAACTATAATGACATTTAGAAACAGTTATATGTGTATGAAAATGAGTTAAACATATACTGATGTAAAGAATACATTCTTCTGACGAATAATATTTAAAATAGTTTAAAGTATAATAATTTCAATATAAAATAAAAAGGTGGAACAAATACTAAAGCTATAAAGGAGATTGTCTAGAAACTGCGGCTTCACAATTCTACTAAGATATTTAATACCTATTCATAGTTTTATATAGTTCAGAAACTTGTTGGACTGTTTATAGAACTGCGAACCTAATAGTCCATTATTTCCTGTATCAGCTTGGGCTTGTGATAATTTTGTAGTCCATGCGTTTTGATTTTTATTTCATTACACTTCACCCAACACTTTCGGTTTGCGTGGACAAACTTTACACATGACACTATTACCCGTTTGTTATGATGAGTGTAAAATTCACTGAAAGATACTGTGCGTCAATTTTCCGTATATTCCAACCCACACAAGGTACTACTGGCTGTTATTTTTGAAGATAATAGCATGGGATACTTCGATGACGGTTGCTTTTCAGATGTTTGCACAATGCGCATACGTTAATTCATTGCCCTGTGTACCGCGACAACTTTCACTCACGAGATGCAGCAAACGGTGAAAAAAGCTAAAAAAGCATAAAGAATACAACCTGTAACCCGCATAGGTATAACCAGCACTGCGCATGTTAAGGAAACGAATTACCAATAAGAGCAGAACTGCTGGTCACACCACCCGATTGTTCACAATTTTAACCGAAATGGAACATTTATATCTTAAAAAATTATAATTTAATTTTTTATAAGAAATATGAATGTGTTTGAAAATAAAGAACTAGAGAACTGCTCCAAAAATGTCTAATATTTTGCTATACGGGTAGTACGAGAATCCTTTCATACAAAATCGCTGTAATAACTAACAAAGCATCTATTCTGGATACTATTTACGTTAGTCAAATTTGAAAAAAAATACATCTGTATGTAAACTAGAATGAAAATTAAACACCAATTTGCTATTAAACAAAGAATTTTCAACCGAAAAAAAAAAAAAACGAATAATTAATGTATTGTTATTAATGTATCCTAGATAAAATAGGTAAACAAATTTTAACAATTTAAGTGGATTGCCCTAAATTGATTTGACTGAATTGAAAAGATATTATTTCTTTTTATTTCTTTTTATTAGCTAAAACTGTTTCTTTTTATTCATAATTTACAAATCAAAAAAAAATACTTAACAGGAAAACTATTATTATTATTGTATAGTTCTGGGAGTGAATTCAATTTTCTACAACTCGAGAATGGCCTTGGGATTAAATTATTATTCTTTTGGGGCATCGAAGACAGTGAATTAAACATGTTTGTAGTAAATTATATTTCTGTAACATCCCGATGTTGTGGAAATAATGTAAGGAGATGAAGCGAGCTGCGAGTTCTGCGGATCGGCTAGAATAAACATACCACACCTAAGCATTTTTAAAACTCATAATACAACCATACCGATGCAAAATTAATAAGACGCTAACACCCCTCCCTCGCTATCAATGGCTATAACTACGCATGCAATGTTGTCAGAGCTACCGACGTCGCATACGCGAAATATTATAAACATTATTTTAGGATTGGACGTCGCATACGCGGAAGGATGTCATATTGTATATTTGGGTATATTACGAAATTCCGCAGCGCCACACTACAGTATTTCGCCGAACTAATTAATACACAAAACTTTCATCGGGCACCAAAATAACGTCCAGCTAAAAATCGTTTTACAAGGTCTAGGCAGTCCGTACATCACATTAGCATAGAAAATGTTTTGGCGTCCATATACGGACGTCATATGACGGTGGACGCCAACATGCAATGCACCCCAACCAATGTGTGGACGTCGTATTATCGAAAGGACAAAATATATATATATATATATTATATATATATATATATATATATATATGAAATCCATTAACTCTAGTCCGCACAACGTGTGTCTCCCAGACACATTCTCAACTTTAGTCGAAGCAGCGAATCTGATTTTGGTTAATTTTTTACACAAACATACAACGTGTGTCTGCAAGACATATACGCGTTTCCCGTATAAATCATGTTCAAATGAATAGTATATGCCTCTATCTGTTATACCATTGCATTTCATTTTAATGATACCCCCCTACATTAACGACATTGCCTCCCCTACAGTAACAACATACCCCTTCCCATAATCACTTTGCTGATATCAAATTTGCGATGTGATACAATGTTAGTTACTCAGGCAACGGCCACTACAGTGTTGTCGTTCTATTTCATAACCAAGGTAAGTATACTTTCTCGTTATTTTGCTTTAATATTGCAGCAAATACCACTTTGCCAAACGCTGTGATATTGTTTGAGATTTGTTATATACAGGGTGAGTTTTTTATCTTGAGACAACGGAATATCTCTAAAAAACTGCATCAAATCAAAAAAATGTCTTAATAAAATTTGTTATAATGTAGGGAGGTCATTGAATGGTGCCGAACTCGATTCCCCACCTCATCATCCCCCTTCCCCCCTCCCCCTCCAGAGTGAGAGGAGGGACAACTTTGAAATCTTAAATGGGAACCCCCATTTTGCATTGCAGATTCGGATTCTACGCTATCAAGTATGTAGTTTGCGTTCGAAACTTTTTATTCGATTCGTAACAGATTGCGCTGTAATCGCAAAAAATATGATTATGCACGTCTAGAAAAAAATACACAAAAAAGAGAAGCAAGCAAACATGATTTTGTGTTTTTGCGAACTATTCATTGGTCAGTAAGACATCACTGGTGCGCATGATCTGGAGTGGTAAACTGTAGGTATCTTGGACATATACGGTATTTTATAGCCATCTAGAGGATTGGGATTGTATTGTGTCTATCATTATAGGATATAGAGGAAATGTAGAGAAAAGGCAGATCTAATATTAGAAAGTTATTTATTTATTTATTTTTCTTTTTGTTAAAAACATTAGCCGGGAAAATCTATTACAGAAATCACAATATAACTTTTTGGCGCCCAACGTGGGGCGAGCTTATTTGGCAACTTTATTTAGTATCTCACTATTTTTATAAGCAGGCTTGTAATTTCAGTCCCGTTCAATCATCTGCCGTACGAAATTTTAATACTCTGAGTGTCCCCCACAGTCTATCGCGTCCCCACCAACTTAGCGATGCCACAATGCGACTAACGACTATCAATGCAAATGCGTGTGCATACAGAAAGATTGGTTTTCGTTTTCATTTAATAATTCCTGAGTTTCCTTTATTACTTTTAAGTTTTTACTAGAGATTCGGTTTTTTATTTTATATTTTGAAGAATGAAGTTTCTATTCTTAGTTTAAATTTTACTATGAAAATATTTTCTTTTAAAACTTACCCACATGAAATAAGCAATGGTTTTTATGTTCTTTATATTTTCTGAGTGTAGCTTAGCATTGTTTTTACTGCCATTTTTACTAGAGATTCTCTTTTTTATTTATATTTTGAAGGTCGAGATTCTATTTTTGGTTTTTTTTTTTAGAGAAGTTTCTAGCAATATAAAGCATTACTGCGTGATAATCTGCGAAAATTTCTATTTGAAAATTTAAGAATGTACCTAATAGTTGCTTTGAATTATAATATTGTTTAATGATTTATGGATATATACTACACTGAGTTTCATATGGTTTTCCCTCTAGAGAACAAAGAAAATGTAATATAACTTGTTTTTGACGAACGCTTAATTTTATATTTATTCTTATTTTCATTGCATCGATTTTACATGCATGTTTACGCTAACCTAATGAGACTGTAGTTCATGGCAGTGCATTATACCTGTAGGATGCATAATACTGCTACGAAGTCTGACAGTAAAGTGGTGCGCATTTACCACTTTACTCTCTTGGCTCTTGGACACTCGCAGCAATAAATTTTCATAGTATTGCCATTCCAAGGAGACTGAAATATCAACCCTGGTTATAAGTAAGCAAGTTCAAATAAAGAATGGATATTAGAAGGCGGGGCAAATCTAAGTCATCATTGAAGGTATCAGCAATTAGAAGGGGTGATGCAGAAGAAATACCAGAAAGAGAGCGAGCTGATGAGGACATGACGTTTAAAGATTTTCTTAAGATGTATATGCAAGATAGGATATAGAGGAAGGTATCTGTAAAGAAAAGGCAGATCTAATTAGAAGGTTATTAATTTATTTTTCTTTTTCTTAAAAACATTAGCCGGGAAAATCTATTATAGAAATCACAATAATATATATATTATAATATTTTTTTTTTATAAAGGATTGCCCGGATAATATTTTTCTTAATAACAAATATAAACTTTTATTCTTTAATATGCCTTTTACTTTACAGATACCTATTCTTCTATGTATGGTAATATTGAAAGATACAAACCCCTTCATTAGATGGTAAGAACATATACATAAGCCCCGGATTTACCACTGTAGGTCACGCGCATTAGTAATCTCTTCTCTTATCGAGCAATAAGTAGTTTATTATTTATATTATTTTAACAGTAGTAGGGTTGCTTCTCGGCTAGGTAGCCGAGAAGGTAGCACGTGATGTGTCTTCTAATTCAATAACTTGCATAATATAAGACTTTATAAATTTATACATAAGTTAATTTTAATCATTTAACGTATTGCCAGCTTTTATATTAATAAAGATAGTGTGAATATCGATAACATGCGCAATTTATTGTATATAATAATGCATCAAAAATATTTAAAGAGCATATAGGGCCCTTACTCGATGTGAATACACTTATTTTCAATATTTAAATTAAATCAACTACTAGCCAGTATATTTTGGATCATTCAATTCCAATTTTAAATCAAAACAACATTCAAATCTCTGACTATCCCATATAATGAATGTCACTAACAATGCCTACCAACTTAAACACATTAAAATTTCAATTTAAAGTAACATTTATTATTACATAGATAATCTCAAAATTTACGCAATGCTAAATAGGTATTTATACAGAAATTTAAACAAATCTATAAAAAAATACCTCCAGCATCAGGTGGTTCACACTCCAAAGTATTTCAGAATGGAATTTCCTCGCAGTGACAAACCAAACATGTTACAGGGGAAGAATCCACATCAAAGATAGGTACCACACCGGTATCAGGGTATAGTGAGTTCCTTTCAAGCTTCCAATGTATATAGTAATACTCAGAACAGCAAAGATATTAAAATTCCACAAATTTCCGCATACTTCAGTTCAATGGTAAATACAATAATTCACAAAGAAAATCCCTTTGGATTTCGAATATATTACAGAAATATAATTTAACAACCACCTCGTCTCCGTGGACCCCCAGTTATTTATTTAATATGAACTGCATTAAGTCTGCACCCCTTTGAACTAGTATCGATACCAAGAAAACTACATTAAAAAAGTCGTACTGGTGCGGTTTTAATATTTCTATCAATTTGAAAAGTGAAAAGTTCAAATCTTTAACTGTATTACTACGTAACATCAATTCAATACATTAATATTCGCAACCAAGTACCTGTTTAAAAACGAAATAAATATGTTCAAAATAAAAAGCTGAACGAACAGGAAAAAAACCAAGCAGGCGTGAGAAAGAAAGCACAAAAATCGAAACTAAACTACTTTGTAGTACAAACAAACCAACGCCAGTGTATTACATAGGTTACATGCAGGGATACAGATACAAGCTACGCACACATGTAAGCTTCCTTCAACGTTGCACGATATTAGAGAGGTTTTAACGTGAAGCTCCGTCTATTGACTTGGGCTGTGCGAGAGGAACATTTGTCTTCGTTTATTAACGTTGGAGCCCAGTCAACGTCGGCGGAGTTCGCCTCGCTCGGAATACCAACAAGTATTTCTCAAATCGCTAAATCTTCGACTAATCTTTTAGTTAAACAGCAGTAGCGCCAACGGAATCACTGTCGTCGATAGCGGCCTGGTGCGGTGCTGTGCTCACCTTTAAAAATGCAACGAGAACCCGACCGGATTTAGAATAATAAATTTCCTGGTATCGATGATAAATTACCCGTGTCGTTATTGCCCTGGTATTAGACTAATGAGGTTGAAATTTGTATCAAAATATTTATAAATGCTGGTCATCACATTCAGACTTATGGTGGAATTCCGATAATATACAGACTTGTACACTGAAAAAGAAGTATTTTGTTGGATGTATATCTAATGTAAATTGCCAAAAGAAAAATATTTTTTTCACATAATGTCGGTACAGTTAGACAAAGGAATATTAGTTTTACGTGCAAATTGTATTATTTAAATTTGTTCATTTTCCTTCGCATGGATTTGGCCCTAAGTAATTTACCATTGAAATAAACAATCAGAGGTTAAATCTTTTTTTTTTTTTGGGTTTGTTTGAAATAACATGTGGTGTTACAAGTTTTATCATTTTTATAAAGATTGTGAGAGTACTCCATTACAATCAGTAATTTTATAAAGGCTATATTAATAGCGTAAGGACTCGAAAGAAAAAAACTTGAAAGACGAGAAGAACGTAGTGAAGACAATTAAATTACTTTGTTATTTCTATATAGGTACCCTGAAAATTGGAGATATTGTCCTGGAAAGGATAATCCCGCGGATTTACTCACAAGAGAAGTTATAGCAACAAAAATGGTTGTAACAACGCCATGGAATGTGTGAACTGGTGCATTGTCGTGACGAAACACAAGCCTTTTTTTCCTTAATTTCATCACTTGAACGCTGCAATAAGTTAGCATAAGACTAGCCCTTGTTTGTTTTTCTTCTTTTCGACGTTTTTGCTCTATTGTAAGCAAACGCGGCACCCATTTTACGCATAGCTTTCTCATCTTCAAATTTTCGGTCAATATGCGATGTATAGCACTTTTTGAAATGCCTATCATTTCAGCTAGCTCATGCACCTTCAGCAGACGATCATCCAATACAATTTTTTGAATTTTCTTCACCGTTTCTGGCATGGACACCTCAATTGGAATGGAAGGTAATGGAGGTCGACTGAAGGTCAACTCCATACCAAAACGCTAATAGGGGATGGGGATGGTAGTTTCTCTGATAACCTAAGTTAAGACCATTACTGGGTTGGTAACTGGACACTGTCCCCTGAAAAAGCATCTATACAACACACGCCCGAGTAAGCGAACCGTGGTGTAGAAGATGCGAACTACAGGAGGAAACGAGTTTACATGTAATCGGCACTTGTGAGGAACTTAAGGTACTTAGGCAGAAGTACTTCGGGAGAGATCTATTGGAGCCCTCAAAGGTCCTGAAGTTTCCACTGGGCAAGATACTGGGCTTTATAGAGAACACCAAGCTGCTCGAGTGGAAATAAGAGAATCAATAGGAATGGTACAATGAGCACCTTGCTCAAGTGCCCGGACATCAAGTGCCCACCCTAACTTGAATGAATGAATGAATGGTGTTCGTCTTGGCAGCTCGTACGGCCTCATTTAAATTCTGACACCAATATTTTAGTCGTAAACGAAGGAGCAGACTCGCCGAGTAAAATTTAGCTAGGCTTTAATATTTGTCGGCTGGCCTTAATTTTGTTCTTGGCCAATTTTTTCCATTACAAATTCACTTTTCACGTTTATTTTTGCTGTCCAAAAAAAATACTAAACAACCGTAGCGCCTTGATACTTAAAACAATATGTTTTATAAGGTTCTCACTTTTCACAAAGTAATTGTTTCAACTACTACCGCCATCTATACGTTAGATCGGCTAATTTTGGGACCGCCCTCGTATATATCTAACCATAAAAATTCTAATATTGGAGCGCACACACGCAAAATGCGACTACGAAAAAGTGAGCTAATTTGTATCTCCCATTCAAGTTATGACGGGGAACATTTTTAATTCTTTATCTTCGAGCCGAGAATAAACGACATCCATGTCCATTATTCCTGTACCGCTGGCCTATACTTTGAGTGTGCGTGTAGGTATTATGTGGGGCTATTGTGTGGGTGCAGGTTTTCGCATACGCACGATAAAACAAAAGGTCACATACCGCGTTTGCACATGAGTGTCGGGCGAGTACACTTGATTCCGCAATAAGTTTGCTCTATTAAAAAGCGTATCAAGTAATATTATTCTAAGAAAGTGTCAAAACTATAGCTAGAGAAATATTTATTTTGATATTAAGTAGTGGGCATCTAATAAAAAAAAAAATGATGTAGACAATTAATATTAAATAAAAATATTAAAACCTCACAAGTATGAAATTTTTACAAAATTATAGTTAAGTATTAGAGTACAATAATTAGTTTATATATGTACAAGTCACTATCTCCCATGTACAAATAAAATAAATAATAAGTGTCTTCATTGTTATTGACTTTATATAAGTTATATAAATCAGCTACTTCTTTTTCCAAATACTTTACTGCTTTATTTACCCAATCTGAACTATCAGTATACTCAACTTTAGCCCTCGTCAAGAAGAAACATTAAAATGCATCATACCTATTTAGTGTTAGTATAGGCGGCCAGTAAACATCTAACCACGATTCACAGTGTATCCCGGTTAACAGATTTAATACTAAATTGTAATTATTAGAGTAGCCAGAGGTGTCAGCTTACACGGACCTCACTCGCCTCGCGCTATGCAGAAAGTTTAGCCATAGTATATCTTCCAAGCAGTAAAATAATTCCCTCTGATCTTGAATTAAATAAAGCCTCAAATTAGTAAATATATGTTAGTGTCAGAGAATAAAATATAAAACTAATGACATATTTTTTTGAAAAAAAAAAGAGTGAAATTTAATGATAATTAGCAGAAATAATAATACCTATTTTTAATAGGGCCGTGACAATTATCTGACCAGCATAATAGTTAAGCGTCCACTATCAACAATTAAGTTAGTATGTAATACTTCATTCTTCTTACATCTCAGTGACTGTTTATTTATTTTATTGCAGATTTACTTAGTTGCTTAAATAGTATGTATTTGTATGTATTAATAAACCATTGAAATAAGATTTTATGTTTGTCATTTATTTATAATAAAAAACAAATGAACATTTGAACCACAACAAAATACATCCTTAATTAAAACTATTTACACGTAGCAATCATCCTTAATTATCAAAATTTATAGCAAATGTTTAAAAATATATCTTCTTTCTGTTGAACATATTTCTATTCTCTTTGCAACTTTTAGGGTAGTTTTTTCAACAAATCTACTGAATGAATGGAAATGCCTCCCTCCTTCTATTCTTCCTGTTTTCCTATGTGGAAGGCTCTCTCTTACACACGAGTTTCTTTAGGTAGCCCCCTCTCCCAAAAAAAAAGAAATCACGGAAAACTAATCTTTTTTGATAGCTTTGACTTTTAATTTTTATTAATTAAATATAATGGTTGTTTGCTAGATTATGGTAATAAACAATTACCATAGCCTACCAAACATCGGTAATATAGCTTCTGCTAATCATAGACAAATGACATTAAATTTCTCTTTATTTTCAAAAAAACTTCTTATTAATTTTGTATTTTATGATCTGATACCGATGTACGCTACTAATTTGCGGTTTCATTTAGTTACATCGCGTTTATACATTAAGCTGACTTGACAATTAATGAAAAACTCATTGGATTTACTTAAAAATAATTATCTACAATATCCTGCATGAGCCCTCACAATTGTCTGGTACGAATTGAAAGAGCCTTGCGGAAGGGTTAATGTAGCATAAGCAAAGATATAGGTTGCTATTTAAAAAAATCAAGTTACCTTGGGCTAAAGTAAAGCAAATGTTTAGGACTACAGTGGACACCTGTATATAATTATATTGATTTTAGTTTCACTGTTGTATCAAGCTAAGCATGTATGTATGGTATTTAAAATATGAATACTTAAAACAAATGTATATACAAACTACGCCGCCTTAACCGAAAGCCTGTAGCAGGGCTTTTTTTCTACAAAACCGTAAATAATACTGTTGTTTTTACATATAGACATATAGTAGCTTATATAAGGTGATGTTATTTTTTTCCGTAAAATTTAAAAATGGAATAATATGTAGGGTGTTCCGTTTATAATAATGGAGTTAATATGTGTTTTCCTACTTTTGGAACACCTGTATAGTCAGAAATATTTTTAGGTTATGCAGCATTGAATTTTATAAATTTTTTTGTATAAATGACCTTTTCCTAAAATCAAAAATAGAGCTGTAATCAAAGACCCAGTCTAAGATGGGACAGCCTGTACAGTGTGCGATAAACAGTTATTGTGGTGGTTATGGTGGTACATCTGATCCGTTATCTATTTATAAAGATTATTTTAATTATGCATGTGTTACATCCGTAGATGTTGAACGGTCTTTTTGAAAATATAAGCATATTTTATCATCGCGACGGAAGCGGTTTAGTGAAAAAAATCTTGAAACACTTAATGCTACAAACTTTTCAGCAATTCTATATCATTTCTGCTACTTAAATAAAGTTTGGGCTTATGTATAATATTTATAGTTAAATAAATAAATAATTTTACTCTAGCCCAACACTGTATTGTGTACTTGTGTTAAGCGTTAATGTCAGATATATGAAACTTAGAACTGAGCTGACGCGCAGATGAATGTTGACCACTCTAGTAATTAATTTCGAACAGCTTTAGGCTTCTTTCAGACGAGACGATTAGTTGACAGTGTCAAGGAGCATACTGATATGAACCCTTTCACACGGAGTCAACTTGTCCGCTTCGACAGCCTCAATAGGTCTTCAATGACAATAAACTGGTTGACAGTAAGCCAGGCAACTTAGAATCAATTAAACCGCCTCGTCTGAAACAGGCCTTAGCGCGCTGCTCAACACAAAAAAAAGTAGTTGCGCTAGGCGCAATTATTGTTACTTCGTACAAAAATTATGTTGGTACGATTTAGGTGGCGCTAGAAACATCAGCGGCTTTTCCTATTTTGGATAAACGAAATTTGGGCCAAATTTCAAAGTCAAATTGCACCCCCTAAAGTTGTAGTTTTGCAGCAATAAACACCTCAGGAATCTGCGATTCACAGTTCACCTCATTCCCTTGTAAGCTAATATAAACTTTTATTATTCATTTCACTGGAGAGAATCTAAAATGTTGCCATGGAGTCATAGATTGAGCCGATAAAACTGGTAGATGAGCGTTCATTCTGCTGTTCAATTTAAAATTAACAATTAAATGTCACGCTATTGCCAATTACGTATTGGACGATCAAATTCCGTCGCTTATTCGTAAGAACCAAAATAAGTGTACGATGAAGAAGAATAGGCAGTTCGCGAGACGCGATAACGTTTAGTTATTAGCATCGCGTCGCGACGCGATACGACGTCAGCGGTCGATTATCGCCGACCGACCCTCCAATTCTCGCCCTTCCAACCCTTCGGGGGCCCCCTCCGTCGCCCCCTGGTTCTCGCCAGAGCCCGAACACCTCATCAGTCAGAGTCATTACGAACAGAGATAATTAATTACATTTACTCTCTCCCACCTTCCGAGAATTGCATAACATTAATTCTCTCTCCGTCTCCTTTACCCCCTTCGCCGTCCGCTCTGGAGACGAGAGACGAGCTCTGGGCGCGCTATCTTTTACTTCGGTCGTTTCCCCTTCACCCTTCCCGTCTCTCAAGTCTCGTTTATTCGGGTGGACCCTTCCGCGGATACGTTTGTCGGTCGTCGATTCTCATTCCTAATTATATGGCTCCTCTATGACGCAGGAATTACTGTATTTTAAAGAATTGTGTAAATTATTGGCCCAATTGGCGAGATACTTATGCATGTAATATATAATATATACAGTGACCGGCATAAATATTGCAACATAGGGGAAACTTTTTTATGAAATATACTAAAACTTTTTTGGGGATAGGTTGTGCATGTCTGGAAAGCCCAAAATCTATTTTAACACACGTCACGTGACCATTAGTATGGCGGTAAATTGAAAAAATATGATGTTAATCTCCAAAAAGTGAGGTTAAATAACATGATATCCAGAAAAGTTATTTGAAAAAGTTGTTTAGAATTCAATTCTGAGGCTGTGTGCAAATTTTTGTAAAGATACTTTACTAAATATAAACATCACAATTTTTACAAATAGGTACATTTGGATTTTTTTTTATTATTAAAATATTCCAAATTTTCTTGGAAGGATAGGTTCTGCATGTCTAGGAACCTCACAATTTATTTTGACATACGTCACGTGATCACTAGTATGAAAAAATAATAATAAATTTAAAAAATATGCCATTAATTTCCAAAGAGTGAGGTTAGATGACAAGGTATCCAAAAAAGTTATTTAAAAGAGTTGCTTAGAGTTCAATTCTGTGGCGATGTGCAAATTTTTGTAAAGATATTTAAAAGAAAATGAAATTCACAATTTTTCCAAATGTTGTTTAATTGAATTACATATTTCCATCTTTTTTTCGTTTTTAGCAGCTCACATACAGTAATATTTCTAAATCTGGTTGATACTCAAACAATTTTGTCAATTTTTGCATAATTAACACAGTGAAAACTGAAGAAGTACATTTTCGTAATAACAGTTGTTGCAAGGGACTGTATCTAGAGGTAATAAATAAAATTTTGCAAACATTTTTATTTTAAACCACTTAATAAACATTACTTTTATTGAAAATTATAACACTTTTTTGTTTTCTGCATTAAAGTAACGTATGACAAATAAATAATAATAACAAAAAAGTGGAAACCGTTAGTCTAAAACTAATAACTCATAACTGTACATGCGCGCACCGAAGATATTAAAGTAGGTTTTGAAATTAGAGAATAAACAATAATAAATAGTAGGTAAAATAAATAAAATAGTTTAATGTCTATGAAACTCAATAGAAGTAAATGATTAATAATAAAGTACTTTTAGCTAACGATATGAATTCTTATTAAGCTAAAACATTTAAACAATAACTAATAGTAATGGACAACTTGCTAGACACATATATCGTTCTGTTTCTTATAAGTAAGGTAGGCTTTGAAATTAAAACAATAAAATAATGTAGTAAAATTATTTTAATTTTCTGATAAATGAGTAATTACTACTGTTTTTTTTTACTTACTGTTTATTATTCGTTGTTTTCTAATTTCAAAATCTAGGCGCATGTAGTGTTACCAGTTTTGGACTAACGGTTTTCATTTTAATACAGAAAACAAAAAAAAAAGTATTATAATTTTCAATAATGATAATGTTTGCTAAGTGGTTAGAATGAAAATGTTCGCGAACTTTCACTTATTAGTACTTGCAACAACAATTGTCATATCGAAAACGTACTTTTCAGTTTTCGCTCTGTTAATTATACAAAAATTGACAAAATTGGTTGAATATCAGCCAAATTAAGAAATATCACTGCTATTGAGCTGCTAAAAACGAAAAAGAAAATGGAAATATGTTATTCAATGAAACAATATTCGAAAAAATTGTAATTTTCATTTTCTTTTAAATATCTTTACAAAAATTTGCACATAGCCACAGAATTGAATTCTAAGCAACTCTTTCAAATACCTTTTTTTAGATACCGTGTCATCTAACCTCACCTTTTTAGAAATTCATGGCATATTTTTTAAATTTATTATTATTTTTTCATACAAGTGATCACGTGACGTATGTCAAAATAAATTGTGAGGTTCCTAGACATGCAGAACCTATCCTCCCAAGAAAATTTGGAATATTTTAATAATAAAAAAAAGTCCCATATGTTGCAATATTTATGCCGGTCACTGTATATATAGGAATTAATTGAGAGGTTGCAAAATGAGTAATGCATTGTAATTATGGCTTCAAGCCTTACAGTTTCCTCTCGCTACAAAACACAAAATCGACGCACTTATACTACGCGTTGTCAATGAAATATTATACCGTCGTGTCTGCATTTCTGGTCACTAAAATAATAACGTTTTATAAATGCGTATACTATTAGCACTCAGCGGCAAAAGTGTGCTCTCTATTCTGTTTACTTATTACCGCGGCCAATCTCCATGGGTACGTGGAAATAGGAAAGGGAGGAACATATAAATAAACACACATGTATCTATTTACTATAATCAACACCTAATATGTCTATATAAATTATGTTTCTGTTCCTCACCAAGGTTCATGGCTTTTAGTAGCAAATAAGTTTAATTATTATTATTTTTTTAATTATTATTTTATATTTTGAAATTATTTATATAGTTAATACGTAAACTGTATAAATAATTTCAAAATATAAGGACACACACTAAAAAATTTAGATAATTTTTCTTGGTAAAAAAAAAAAGTTTTCTTGATAATTTTTCGTATTGAATAGGGATAGATGTGTTCAAATTTAAGGAAAATTATAATAATACATGTATTTTAAGTAAATATTAACGGGAAAATTTCGTTTCCTTAGAAAAAAATCCCATTCAAAAAAACATTGTAATATTACTAAGAAAAACATTAATATCTCTCAGAAAAAAACTTTAAATTTGTTACAATTTGGAAAATAACAATTAAAAATATAGTAATTTCCAAGTTGTAAGCAAAAAAAAAAATATTTCAAGTAAGGAAACCTTATTTGAATTATAAGTAATAACTTAAAATTAATATTACTGTTCCTTTCAAGGGATCAAACTATTTCTTTAAAATAACATCTTTTATTCAAGTAAATTGCCTTAACAGCAAAGAAAATATTTGTTTGGATTAATGATATCAAGTACGATTTTCTTAAAGAAACTATTTACTTTGTACAAAGTAGTACCGACTTTGTGCTACTATAGTAGTAGGTTTCCATTAAAATTATATTACCTAAATCATCACGTCATAATGTTTTAACCATATAATAGCAAAAGTTTTCTGGTCCATGGTAGTAAATACGTTAAACATATTCCACAAGTACAGAAATTATCGTAAAGATGGCGGTTCTTCCACTTCACTACTAACTTTCCATACTTGATATAAATTTTCTACATGGCAGGCATAGCTATCAAATATTTATCTATTACTTGGCAGATACATATTCCTAAGGAACTGCTATTACAACAGTTTTCTCATTGAATATGGTGCAAAACCAAAAAAAAAAACTTACAGGGTAAAAATACACTAATAAATAAATATATCAGGGGAAAATACACTCCTGGAGAGCAATTTTTCCACGATAATTACAATAACAGTATTTGTTGAAACTAAATATAATGAACTTATAAAGAGTTACTCTCTGGTTTTCTAGTACATTTACTATTTTAAAAATAAATTAATTCTTAAATAAAATTTAATATAAATAAGCCAGTAATTAATACAACTCTTGACTTGATTGTTTTTAAGCGTAAAGTAAGAGTTAGTTTTGGCACGAAGCTGTAAACAGATATTTTAATTCAAACTACGTTCAAACCACAATATTAAAGGTTTCCTTTCGATATTAAATATTCTTAAATTTTCTACCTGATTGGTATAATTGCGAAGCGTTTTACAACTGTATACTCCAATAAATCATTTACCTGGAAGAGCCAAACGCGTACCTTTCTAAATAGTGAGTAGTTTTGATAGTCACCCTGCTATAGACCACGACATTAATTAAGTCGGGCAGTGTACATAGGAACGGCCACGATACTGATGCGGATTCAGAAAAATCTAACTGCCAAATCGAAGATACTTGGGGCTTCAATAAGCGGGTCAGAGGCATCAGGACTCTTGTCAAGAAATTTTCTTTTCAAGGAATCGTAAAGGTCGTTCATGTAAAGGTGAATTTAAATACTAATATAGGTAATATATCGAAAAATTCTAGGTATAAATTTAGTGGAATTGGTATATTTTTTAATGCGTGCCATAAAATTGTAGGAGGAGCTAACGAGATAAGCGTCTACTATCGTGGCAACATGAAGGATACTCCAGTTTACACTTTCTAACAGTTATCTGGTATTGATTGTTTATCGATGATCAGTAAACCAACTTAAATTCGAACAGACACCATGATTCACCCCAGGTGAAGGGAAATACACAATCCGTTACAAAAAGTATAACATTCCCAAGAAAAAAAGAAAAGAACAACATTTATAAAAACTCCAGATAGATTTGAATTAACAATAAAATATAGTTAAATACAGCTTTTATAATGTATAAATAACATTTTAACCTAGTATAATAGTTATAAATAATAATTTATATTTGACATTTGGAATATGCAACCAAGCGTAACTTCTTTTCTAAGTAAGCTTTGAAACTTTGAAAATTGAGTGTTACATTAAGGCGAATCTGGACGTCTAAGCGACAGAGATAAATATATCTTAGGTATCTTTCTTTTCGATCTGACTATCGTTTGAGGTCTATTCCTTCAATCACGTGTTCTACAAATGCTCTTCACATTTATGCATACCTCGAGATAATTCAGTTCTCGAAAAACAGCAGTTACTCAATTTACAAAATAAGTCACTGATTCTACTGATTCATAGTACTGATTATATTATTAGTGCTACAATTATTTATTTCTGAATTGATGGCTTTCTTTGTAGCCCAGTAAATCAAATAAAATTACTGATAGTACCTTATTAATTTGCATTTTAATTTTGATTTTTCTAAAAAAAACATGAAATAGTGTTACTCTATACATTCAAGTTCATATGACAGACTAACTAATATTTTGAAAAGATCTGATTACTGGAACCGGTATCATTTCTGTAGGGCACTCAATTCGACGCTTGTGCTACGTCCTGTTATGGTTGTCCCAGCGGACGAGATAAAAGAGAAAACGCATTTTCCTCTTTTGGACGCTATTTGCTATCAGAAAGAAATGAAAAAAAATGGTTTAATATTAGTAAGTACCGCTGAACTGTCGCCCTCGACTACTTTTTTCTTTTTCTTTTTTGGAAGCCAAATAGAACCTAACAAAAAATTAAAAAAAAAGAAAATTTAAAAAGTAAAACGTTGGCGCAATTTTAAATACTGTTTTCAAAACAATCTTCAAATTTAAAATATTTTGATTGGTATGTCTAAAAACAGCGGAAAAAAATCCGTGCCATCTACTGGCAGAGAATCTCATTAAAAGGCCGTCCAGATTCGGCTTAAATAAATTCTCTTAATTTTAGGTTAAATATTAAAGAGACCAATATGTAGCAGTATATGTAGGTACACTGTCCGACAAGATTAATGTCGTCGTGAATTTTCATATTTTCCTATTTGTTTTTTTTTTTAAATTTTACCCCAATAAACATCCTACCTGCATAAGCCGATGGTTACCGAACACGCCGCCGGTTCAAATGATGAGCAGTTTTAATTATTTTACTTATATATATGTCTGTGATTGATCAGTAAATAATTTGAATAACGAATTATTATTTTGTAAAAACATTATTATAATGATGTTCTCTTCAAATAACTCTTTATTCAAATGATGTCCGAACACTTTATTCAATGAATAAAAAATAGTGGATAGAAACCTCATTCAAACAAATATTTACTAAACAAAATTAAATGACGGTGTGCAACACCGCTTTGCGCATAGTAGTTCAATTTTAATATTTCATTATTATTTTATTGTTTTTTCTCTATTATGTACTTAAATATAAATATAAAATTGCTATAAACATAATAAACATATGGTTACGTATGTATATGACGTGTCTATATACATATAAAAAAATAGACACGGGCATACACAGGCATAGAAAAATATGAACGTATCCATAAAGTAATTAAACGAAATCGGTTGTCTCTATCTTACGCATTTATTTTCCGCTCTTCTTCTACGTCTAAAAGGGGGAAACGGAGATAATTACTTTGACGAGCGTACTTTTTCATCAACCACCTGCTGTGTGCCCCGTTTATAAGCGCACCCACAGTAGTACTAGTGACTTCCGATTAATTTTCGGACTCTCGTTTCTTTTTAATTGTACCCCCGCGTACAACTTCTTTATTTTATTGTTAATTGTTGTGTTAACTTCCCATCCTCGCGTTCGGCCGTTCTCGTTATCAACTCGAGCGCGTCAAAGATATTGTATTCTTTTAATTAACGTTAATTCATCTACGTAACGGATGCTCTTCCCCTATAT
This sequence comes from Protaetia brevitarsis, assembly GCA_004143645.1. NCBI lineage: Eukaryota > Metazoa > Arthropoda > Insecta > Coleoptera > Scarabaeidae > Protaetia > Protaetia brevitarsis. Next base: position 1,339,530 of record RXPK01000028.1, on the reverse strand, counting down.
AGTGCTTTCGCTCAGCTTCTTTGTTATTATTGAAAGGATATACGTCGTTGTGAACGAGATAGGTAACGTAATATATACATAATTTAAAGTTTCATTTATTCTCGAATCGTTATTTTTTTTTTTTCGTAGCTGAACATGTTTAGAAGTTTTGCTTATTACGCCTTGTTTTATGCAAATTGATAATTATAAATCACGATAATTTTCCTAGCACGTTTTAAGTAAAAGAATAGAGTATCAATTTCGTAATAACTCGAAGATATTTTCATAATATACCCATTACAATTTCATTTATCGCAGCTTATATTATACAACTACAAATATCCGACTTGATAAAGTCGTCACACACCCATTTGGAAATCCATGTTAAAATCCCATATTCGTGTGGAAATTTGCATGTATAATTATGTACGAATTATTAGACAATCGTTGACGTGTATCATATAGGAACGTTCTACTTTCAAACAAAAATAAAATGAGATTCTTCGATTTACCGCAGAGTACAACATTAAATACGAACGGGCGTCATTAACGACTCCAACTTTATAATAAATCAACGCCCACGCACGCGTTTATAACATGTAAATTACTCGATTAAGAGAAATTGCGTCACGACAAGAGACCAGAAATATACACATTCGCTCATCTGATACGCAGGAATGTCAATGATATTACTTATTACAAAAAGAGACGGTTTATAATGATAAATAAAAGGCGTATCAATAGATTTACCTACACGATTCGATTATTCGGTTTCCGTTAAGTCTTCAAGTTATAATGCTATCTCTGTCTGTTTAAAACGGCGGTCGATAGAACCCCTCGAGGTGTCAACACGGTAACCTCCATATACACATCAAGGGCATCATTTACGCTACACGTAAAGAGCTTTATTACATTTTCACTAAAATTGTTATATTCATACGGGTATTTAAAACGTGACAGCAACTTGTTGCGCCTCTTCCGTTTTACTCTCCATTTTACATATAATATACATGAAATAAATAGGAGTACATAGACAAAGATATAACAAGAACTGTAGGGTAGTAATAGTTACATATATAATATGTCCGATCACTCCGCGCTACAGCAATTTATTAATTCGGGACAAATGTTGAGGGAATTATTGGTTTCCTGTTTTCACGATCGAATGGTCTTCTGTTGAAAATAGAAATCTATGAATTCCTGAATATTGTAGCATTCCTTTTGACACAAATCTCAGTTCAGCTCATCTAACTTGCCGTATAACTCAGTGTAAGTACGTTTGTTTGGACTCAGTTTGGCGACATCAGAGTCCCACTTTTCAATTTGTGAGTCTGTCGATAAGCAAGTAAGCTAAGTTCGACTCAATGAACTGATTCCAATTCGAAAAGCATGAAATCGTTTGTGGGAATTTTAGGTTAATTGTGACGAGCAAATATAAAATGATATTGACATATCCTTAGAAAGGACAGACATATTGATGAAAGAAAAGAACTACAAAGCAAGAACAGTTTTAGAAATGATTAAAATTAAAAATAATAAAAACTCTATTAACGACCGTCAAGACATTTCACAATTATCAAACGTATACTTTTCAATTTTATAATCATCCTTACAAATTTCTTTATTAGCTAACCCTGTGTACCTTAAAATTTTATTTTCAAACATCCACAAATATAGTTAAAAACACCTTTTTACTTAACCTTCATAAAAATAATTTTACATATGTACAACACAGTAAGATTCCACTTGCAGTTTACAATGCCTTAGAAAATGATACATTTTATATATATATTTAATTTCTTTTTTCTTGGTTTTTCGGTCGTCAATATTAAAAACATGAATGAGTAGCACGTTTCGCTTTATTGAAAAGCTTTTTCAAGTATATAAATAAATGTAAAAAGTGTAAATTATAAATAAAATGTTTTTGTTTAATAAATGACAAATTGTTTTGTTTACTATGATTTTGAATATATATTATGTTTTATTTAAAAGATTGCGTTTTAAATAGGATGTTTTGATTATTTGTTTTTGAATTTTGTAATTAAATAGTTCTTTAAAAATATTGTATTTAGTTATAAAATTAAACTATATAATTTTGAAAAAAGTAAAACATCACACATAGTTTATAAAATAGACTGTCAAAATTGTAATGGTGTATATATAGGTGAAACCATGCAATATTTGGAAAATAGAATAAAAGGACACAAATATAATAAAAATCTTACAGCTTTAAAAAAACATGAAAATACTCAAAATCATACTTTGATTTCAACAAACGTAACATTTAAACAAAGAACAAAATTTAAAAACACGTAACTATACTTGAAATAATTCAAATTTATAAACATAAAAATGCAGTCAATGATAAAACCGATATACAATATTTCACAAAATTATATAATTTAATTTTATAATAAAATACAATATTTTTAAAGAACTATTTAATTACAAAATTCAAAAACAAATAATCAAAACATCCTATTTTAAAACGCAATCTTTAAATAAAACATAATAATATATTCAAAATCATAGTAAACAAAACAATTTGTCATTTATTAAACAAAAACATTTTATTTATAATTTACACTTTTTACATTTATTTTATATACTTGAAAAAGCTTTTCAATAAAGCGAAACGTCGTACTCATTCATGTTTTTAATATTGACGACCTAAAAACCAAGAAAAAAGAAATTAAATATTATACACATGGTCAAGATATGAAGCTTTAAAATTTTATATATAAAACTTTCTTATTAATATTAATTTTTTATGTTTATTTTCAAAATAATTAAAACGAATTTTATCAATTTTGAAGAATATAAAGTTTCAGGTAAAAACCTAAATTTTGAAAAACATTAAAACCATTTTCTAAACAATTTATATATATTTCAGCTTTGTTATTTGTTAATTTTGAATAAGCTATGGTGCACCATAGCAAAACGTCGAATTAAATTATTTTCTCACAACTTAAGTATTATTTTAGTAACTAATCCGCTACTACCACGATTACATAATTCCACTTCTTATAAAATGATAAATGAAATATGTTATTGAGCGACTCTTTGGTTGAATGAAACTTCACCATCGTATAAGGAAGCTAAAATAAATATATTTGTGGAGGACAATAAGTTAGAAAATTAAATTATAATTTAATATTCTGATTAATAATTAAAAAACAATGAAATTTTATTATTATTTTAAATAACACTTATTTTTATTTCTAAACTGATATATATTTATATTATATTCTAAGTATCCAATGAACGCTATATATATGTAAAGGTTAGATAAGAGTAAAAAAAATCGTTCTTTCGTTCATTTAATATTGAATATATGATTACTAGTTTCGGTTTTTTTTAGAAAACCATCTTCAGATCAATGTCAAAAAGGTAAAATTGTCATCATGTTTTTTAACTTGATGATGACAATTTTACCTTTTTGACGTTGATCTGAAGATGGTTTTTGAAAAAACCGAAACTAGTAATCATATATTAAATATTAAATGAACGAAAGAACGAGTTTTTTTTACTCTTATCCAACTTTTGATATATATTTCTCCTTTCTAATTGTTTATTTTATAATATAAACTTTGCGACTTCATAGCACCCAGCGCGTGTTGAAGTGCACTAGCGGCAAAAACTGAAAATTTTAGTGCGCCCTTAGTGCAGTGGAACATTTTAGCAATTGGTTTTTATATTTTATTATGTTCCTTTAATACGTTACGAATTCTTAAAACAGTCGCCAATGTATAGTCTGTCCACAGGTATAACGATTTGACTAATGAGCATTACCGGGGGTTTCTACTACCAAGAAATTATGTAAATGAGGTAATGAGCCGTATTAGGAGAAATTGAACTTTTATTAAATAGAGGATAATTATGTTTCATTTAATATAATTTGCCGTTTACAATTGAAATCTCGTCACTTTCAAAGCAATGTGCCCATCATATTGTACTTGAGTCTATCACTTGTCGGAAAAAATATACTATTACTAAAATATACACTACCGGCCATTGAAGTTAGGACAACTAGTAAATTACTGCTAAGTAAATAAAAAATAAAAAACTCGTAGAAACAAAAATATAAACAAACAACAAGAAGTAATAAAAAGTAAACCAAAACATCCTCATTAAAATATTAAACTTTCTTCTCGCCGAAGAATCCTCCTTGGGTTAATAAGCGCGCGGCCTCCTGCAAGGATGTGTAATTTTGTAAAGTTTCTAGGAAATATTGTTCCATTCAGCTTGGAGAAGTCGTCACAGGTACTTTTTCGAAGTTGGGCAGCCTTTCCTTACTCGCCTCTGCAGCTCATCCCACAGTAATTCGGTAATGGGGTTCAAATCCCGACTCTGTGGAGACCAGGACATGATTTCCAAAACGCTACCCTCTACTTGAGACGTGAGAAAATCTTTGCAGATTCGTGCCGTGTGTTTAGGGTCGCTATCATGCGCAAACACGAAGTTCTCCCTAATCATATATTTGTCTATACTTTGGTTTGCGCATAATGCTGTCATTTTTTTCAAATTTTCTCTTGAATAGGCTTATTCTATTATAGAAATTTTGACAATAATGTTAGAAGTATTAAATATTGAAAAAAAAGATGGATTTTTTACTAGTTGTCCTAACTTCAATGGCCGGTAGTGTATACAAGACGAGTACTTTTAGCTAATAAATTGCAATTGGGAATGCACTAAAAATAGTAGTTAAGTTAAGTTTAATATAAAACATTTCTTTTCTGAAGTTCGAGTACTAACGAATAAGTCAAAACGTCATATCTATGAACAGACTATAACTTTGCTGATGAACAACAACTACAACTCAAAGAGGCCTAATTTTACCAAATAGTATAAGAGCAAACATTATGCGAACTCAGCTCTTCTCTGTAATCCAACAGGAGTGAATTAAAAAGTTTTTAGGTGACATAATATGTATATGATGGTTGGTAACAAAAATTGTAATCAAGAACTACGGACATAGACATACTAAGGAGTTGATATACAACAAGCGGGGACAATGCATATCGGCACGCGAACCCCCGATAAGCTTACGCCGAGTTACTCTAACATCACTTTCGATTTCCTCAAGTAGCGAAATAGGAAATCGCTTGTAGCGCTTCCCGCGAAAATTGTAAACTACTCCTTGGATGTTAATTGCGAGTCGGAGGAGCATGTTACTTTCACAAAGGGAATCCTTATGATAACAATAAAAAGACTAGAAGATTTTTTTTGGATTTCTAAATATTATTTTTTTATTTTGTACCTCTACAACAAGAATAAATTATTGAAATGCTTTCATATAGATGCACAAAGAAGCATCAAAAGTCCTGTCATATGAATACTTGTTCTTTCCATACTAGAGTTCTGTAATAAATATGCCAATTGGAAGAATATTGGAATTTATAAAATTAAAATGAAGATAACATACAAATAAAAGATTTAGCATTGTTATAATTGCGAAAAATATTATATTTAACATTAAAGAGAAAAAATGAGAATTTTTAATAATAAACTAAAAATATGCTTCTAAATGATTGAGAAAAGCGAACTAAATAAAAATAATCCACAGAAATTAATAACGTTTTCAAAATTAACTGTAATCAATAACTGACTTAACTTAATTTAGCGAATGCTCTAAACAAGTCACTTTCTTTTTCCCTAGCATAACTCGTAATATAACCCTCTTGTACGTGCGAAGTATTCCAGGATTATACTAATACGTAAAATATCAATTGTTGGCTAGATCTCAAGGTATGAGTCGTCTCAATAAATCATAAAAATAAGGAGGTCTAATCGGGAGATCCACAAGGCAATGCTATTGCTATTTTCAGTGCTTATACGCTAATCACTAAAAAGCTTTTTGCAAAAAACCAATTGTAGAAGCCTTTGTTGTGTAAGCAGGAGCATTGTTTGTCATTACGGTTTGTAATTGATGACAATACACTTGGGTTCACACCTGTCTATAATACTTAAGACTGTGAAGACTTCTTCTTGAGAACTGCTGCTCGAGATTGTCAGTTAATTAGTTTCTTCTTTTCCTCACATGTGGTAAATTAACATTACTGCGGAAAAGAATTGATATTAAAGAACTAAGAAAACAAAAACAAATGAAATAACCAAGAAGATTATAAAATTTTAAATGAAAAATAAAGAAATAAAAATCCGAAGTGAGAAGAAAATAACTGGAGACTATGCACATTTAGCATTGCTGCCAGATTAGTACTATCGCTTATAGTTTGTTGAAAAAGACTGCGGGCGGAGTGAAGAAAGGCGATTGGTGTGGTTTCAAATCCTGAGTGCAATGCGTTTGAGCAACTAAGCGAGTTTTATAGCATAAATGTATTTCCCAGTTTATAATATTCACAGGCGGCTATGGTATAAAATATCTAAGTAGATTAGCAAAGCAATCAACATTCACTAAAATCATAACTAGATGGTATCTACCCCTTTTAGTTTTAAAGTTCTATTTGTCGTAGCCGAATTAATCAGAATCAGTTAGAGAGAATTGTATAATGAATTAATTAGATGTCACAAACCCCTATCTGAGTAGCGATAGAGGCGAGACTTTTCTTATAATAATATAATAATAATAATAATAAAATATTAATAATAACTTTATTAACCACAAGACATTAAGTCCAATACAGGATATTACATATCATACGATAAGTAATAACAGATAAAATAAAATTCATGTTACCTAAATGGTAAATAGGATATACAAAAACATCGGTGAAAAAATATATCTATGTAAACAAGTAGGTTTGTTCGTGAATGGTGTGGTTGTGTTGTTGTGTTGCCGTGAACTATGTAGCAGGTAAGTAGCTTAATTTAACATTACAACGTGATGTAGGAAAAAATGTTTTAAGGCATTTCCAAGAGATATCAGGATGAAATTTACTTGAAGATACCTCAATCCGTGTGCAACCGAGAGAGTGTGTAGACTGAGAGCGCCAGATTAGTCCTCGATGCATCAACGAAATAAATTCTAGAAGAACCCACAGCGATCGACATTTTCATAATTTAATAAGAATTTTGCAGATCACCATCCTCGCTCAGGGCTCACTTTAAAACGCAATAGCATAAATCCTGGGATATGCCCTTCAAGATAATACATCACTCTTGAATGTATGAATTCAGAATCGGGTGATTTTTTCTAAGCCGTTAGTAATATTCACGATGTGTTATAAAGGGTACCATATAGGGCTGCGTACTCACTTTGCTTACCACATATGCAAAGTATAAAGATTAATTAAAGAGATTCTTGAAGTCTTTGAATACGCTTATAACCCAGGTTTGTAGGCTAAGTCAGACGCAGAAATGTGGGGCTTGAACGTACCCTGATCGAATAACACCAAGATACAGAACAATACGGGTTGTGCGTGTGACAGGGCTACCATCAACATAGTAAGACATTATAACGTACGCTGAACGACTATAAGTAACAACACAACACTTATCAACATTCAGTTCAATGCAGATCTTTGCACCAGCCGTAAATTGTCCAAATTTGTTGAAGTTTGTTGATACAATAGGCTTGAAATTTCCAGTAGATTGTTATGTCATCAGCATAGCAGAATGGGACCCTCTATCTGCAGAGTAGATCATGAAATACAATCAAACAGAGTGGCGGTTAGAACCCGAGGACAGGCGTTATATGTTGAGACGCTTAGAAAAGCATTTTAATTAAATTTCATTTATTACTATTTGCATAATAAAAAATATCGATTTTATTCTATTAAAGTAAACAATAAGACATTTAGAATGTGTAACGTATTTTTAGTTCTATTTAATCTCTGTGTGTGTGCGGTGACGTAAAGACGTAAAAAAAAAATGAACAAATAGAAGAAGTTAGCGCGACCCTGAGCAACAGCGAACGTCTTGATGACAGAAGGCCTAGGGACGAGTCGCAGCGAAGAATAGAAGTCGGCAGCCAGCTTGTAAAGCAGCGACGTGCGTTGCTGAGCCCGCATATGAGGTCCGCGTATCAATCGCCCACAACACAGTTATGATTGTAAAAGTGAAATAGCATAGCGGCTAAGTTAACCCCGTTATTGCTGAATACCTGGCGCTTTGGTTGTGACGGAAATAATACAGATACTTGGGAAAAAATAACGCGTAGTAGGATAACGGTCCCCACTGTTGTTAAGGTCTGGCATTTGTTTAGTGCGAGGAATAAAGCCTCATAATCCAGCAATAGTTATTAGATGCCTATTAGCCGTGGATAGAGTCACATGGCTGCACGCGCTGTTTGCCTTATACTAACTAAAGGTATTGTAATTTAAATATCACTAAATTTTATTAGCTCGTGTAAAACACTTATTTTAATGAATTAATCTCAGGCAACTAAGTACGAGATTTTTGATCTTGGAAGTACATAGTGAAAAATGCTGATCCTCAGCCACCGCTGTTTAATCTTCGAACACCCCACATCAGATATTCGACGGATTCCATCTCAACAGATAAGTTGGACCAATCATAGATATTATCATTTTATCGTTATTGATAATTAATTTAGAGTCAAGCTCTCAATAGGATTATTTTTTTTTAAACTTTAATTATTACGCGTTTTATTCGTTTACACCTTAAAAGTTGATTTATTTAATCAAATTTAATTGGTAACGACTTGTTAGTTTTTACGCGCACTTATTTTTTCTTTTTTTTTATATATAAAATAATATATAAACGTATGGATTTATTAACAGTTAATTTAAACGTTGTGAATAATTTTTTTTGTAACGAGGGTTTGGCCAAACAGTTCGATTTCATCTCTCCTTTGGTAGCGATGTTGGTTTATTTGTTCCTTTTTTTATTTTAATCGTACACATACTGGAATATTTAAAGAATTCATTTATCAATTTTTTTTTGTTTCAAATAAATACATTGTTATTTAACGACTGCTGTGGACGAACACCTTGTTTTCGCGGAGTTTTTTTTTAAGTTGCACAGATGTTCTTGTTTACTCCGATTTGCCTTTATAAATGTTTCGTGGGAGTTTCCTCAAATTCATTTGTTTATTTTTAAATAGATTTTGTTAATGATTGATTGTATATTTATTTATTTAATGTTCAGTTGTTTTAAATTTTACTCCTTAATATGTTTTGCATTCACTGGTTTTGTTTATGTTATTATGTTTTGAGATTTCGTCCGTTGCGGATGTTCTCCGTGCGACTTCGCTGTAAGCGCGGTCGAGTTTGTCATTCTCAGTTCCTTGACGATGCCGGTGTAAGTAGATGTAATTTGTAAAACTTTGCTGCATTTTGTGATTTCATATGATTTTAAGATTTGTTTCGTTATTTGATTATATTTCGTCATCAAGAGATCGCTGGATAATAATTGTTATTATATCTTGGTGTACACATTTAGATATAAGACTATTTATATTTTTGTGCAGGAAATAGATATTAGTTGTAGTTTTTCATTAATTTTTAAAGAGTTAATTTTTCCGTTTTCTAGTTTGCTGTTTCGTTTTTATTTTATTAATCACCTAGGTTTGGTGAATAAAGCATTGTGCTTGCTTTTAGTTTTCATTTTTGCAAATTTCTGTTTCCATGAATTTATTCTATTTTAATTTGAAACCACGTGGATTTTCGTGAAAAAGAATTATCTTCCTGTACTAAATGTTCTTTTTGGTTTGATAAAGGATTTAGCATTGTCCTTTTGTAATTTAGAATCGAGCAGTTTTGATTTAGACCAGGACCCTTGTCCACGGTTTTTTTCTGCATAATTGTAATTAATATTTTTTTGTCTTTTTTTATATAATAATTTTTTATTGTGATTTAACGTCATTCAAATTCTGTTCTTTTATTTTTGTTTAAACTTTTCAGTTTTTGGGTATTAAGAAAGTCAGATTTCTTTCACCCACAATTACTTTTCGGTGATTTGTTTTAATTAATTCTGAGTTTAATTGTTCTTTTGCGCCCTTTTTATTTATCGTTGAGCTAGCTAACTGATTTTCATTATTTAATTTAATTTTTGCATTTCTTTGGTACATTTAGTACACAGCAGTGCTTTTCTTTCTTTTTGTTTCGAAACCTATGCCACTAAACTTAACTTTCACCGTTTTGGGTCGGGACATAAGAGGTGGAGCAAACGGTTGCGGCGCCTTTTTTATTATTTTTAAAATTAGTTAAGAAAGTGACCCACCCCACTCTCCCTAGCTGCGGGGCCCTCTTATGATATTTTGACTTAGTAGTGCGCATAGCAGTTTTTTTTTGTGTTTGTAAATTTTTGCGAAAGGTGATGTTTTTTTTTGTTTTATTTCCACCTTTGCAACCGTCGCACAGTGTTCAAATGAGCGAATTCGTGATCGAAATTAATCACGCTCAAACTGTAGAAGTAATTTATCGGACGTCTGACATTAGTCTCTGGAAACACTTCTTAGCTCTTGTAATTTAGTCTCCATTTCCCCTATCCATAAAATATACCACTATTACAGAATCCTACTATCCTGCACTAATCTGTACAGGTATCTTTCTGGTTGATCGAAGTAATATCTCGGTTAATTTTTGGCTTGCCAAAACTTGCCGGTCTTCTTGCGTCCAGAGCCTAATAATCACACAGAATGTGGTAAGCCTTCTCTGTCCTTCTCATTACAAGTCTGCATTGGATGCTTAGAGTAGATCCCAATTTTCTGTAAGTGCCTTTCAGTGTACAGTGTCCTGTTAAGAGAGGTTACGATGTGAAAATTACGTTCTACTGAGTTGTAGTAGTTCTTCAGCCTTCTGTTTTGATAGTTGCTTTGATAAATAATCTTACCAGGAGTTTGTCTCGCTGTATTATTCCAGTGTTCTTTTTGTTCCTGTTTGACCCCACGTCTTACTTGTTCTCGTGCTGTGTTTTTAGACACTCCTAGACAGATTCCAGACGTATATATGAAGCAGATGATCTTTTCTTGCTAATCATCAGTTTTTTCGTCTCCTTCGACTGCTGATGCCAGGGCACCCACAGAAAGTGAATTTAATTATGGTCTGTAAGGCATTCAGTTCTCAAAACATTCCCAAACAGTCTTGACTGTATCTTGGAGTTCATTAGTGCATTCAGATCGCCTGGCTGCCTGTTGCAATGTAGAACCGCTTGTTTTTATAAGCCCTCTGATTGATCAGAGCACAATGCATGTACTATTACGTATGCCTCTGCTTGAAAAACCGTGGCATATTTTCCCAGCAGAAGGGTATCATTGCATTTCTCACCCGTTGTAGATTTCAGCTCCAGTCCCACTTTCGGTTTTTGATCCTTCTGTTAACCAGATAATTCGAAATTTCTGTTAAAAGATATGTCAAAATCATGTGGTCTGATTTTATTCCCAAAAATCACCATGTGAAGGGCAATCAATGATATGAAGATACGTCTGCACTCAACGCGCATCCTGATTTAATATACTACGTATGGATTTAGTTTGAAACAGAGACGGATGGACTAAGGTGATCGAAAGGAGATAGATACAAAACAGCAACCTCTTTTTGAATAGTGTCAAACACGATCAAACCATACACATTAGGTTGTAGCGCATGCGCGCTGCTCTTTATTCTAAGTATAGCTAGTCTTGTCATACATTAGTATATTATTGTTTCATCTTCGTTGGTTCATCGCGAACCGCAATTTTATATAGCAACATTGAAAGATAGTTCAATCCACAGTATCCAAAGGCGCACATTTATATAAATTAGGTCATGTTCCGCACTTTTCCGCAGGTAAAACAATATATTTTTGAATTCCTATATATTAATCTTTCATTTCACGCAAAATTCACGAACTAGCAAATACTAACAATAAACGTAAATCCTCATTGAAAATTTATTTCTACGTAAATGTGATAGGCTTATAGGCAACCGGTATTACTTAGAAATAAAAACAGCTTCCTATAAAGTAAGACTGCTATTTAAGTCACTAAAGTAAGTACTTTCACCTATAATAATTACTATTAAATCGACCAAGATGTTTGGGCCAGGTAATAGCAAACATAAGTACAGTTCCGGGTAGTAAAATATACATTATAAAATTATTGTAATTTTGCAGTTTTTAATAATTAATTCCTGTGGTACCGACAAAGATAAAATAGCAATTCTTGGTGAAAACTTGTATGATGTAACAACAAATATAATTGAAATAAAAATATCAAATATGAATGGATTAGATCTTACTTATCGAATAGAAAAATAAAAGTAAAAATAGATAAGACTCTTTCAAATGAATTTGATATGAACTTGGGGGTTCCTCAAGGCTCTGTTTTAGGTCCTCTATTATTTCTCTTGGCAATAAATAATCTTCCGAACTTTATATCGGCTGACTCTCGATATTGTTTGCGGACGATACTTCGGTGGCGATATCTTCTGATTCAGTGAAGAATTGCTACTTGAGGTTGAGCGGTTATGATGCAAATGTCATCCTGGTGCAACAACAATAAATTGATTTTGAATCATGAGAAGACTGCCATCATTTATTTTCACAAAGGCGAAGTCCGCCGTGCGATGGTTTATTTGTAGCGTCATCGAGAGTTTGGGAGTATTGCTAGATGAGAACTTAACTTTCGAGTTACATATTGAGTATGTAATGAAAAATTAAATTCGACATATTACGCAATTATGCAGTTAAAATCGAGTCTTTAGCACGAAAAATTACTTAGCGTCTACTACGCCTAGCTTACTCAATTATGTCATATAACATAGTAATACGGGGTCAAGCTGTTAGTGGAATAGAATATTTGTGGCTCAAAAGCGCATCATACGCCTTATATTTAATGTCAAACACCGGGATACTGCCCAATCTATATTTAAACAAAATCAAATTCTGACTTACCCATCAATATATATTTACCGATGTGCTTTATTTGCTAAAGCGAACTTAGATACATTTAATAAATTCTACCAAAACATGGGTATTCTACTAGGGTTATAATTCATGGTCAATCCCGCATCACAGTACGCGCTGTTTCGTAAGTCTCCTGAGTTTGCTTGTATGACGGTTCACAACACAACTCCCAGAAAAAATAAGAAATACTGAATCAATTAAAGTATTCAAAACGCATCTCAAAAAATATCTTAGCGAGAACTGCTTCTACAGCTTTAATGAGTTTTTATCTTCTTGATTGTCTTTTATTTTATTTTGTTTTTATTGTTTCTCTGTTTTTATTGAACTTATTGTGTTTTGTAGTTTTATGACGCATTCAATCCAATTGTATATTGGCTATGAATAAAGATTATTATTATTATTATTATTATTATTATTATATATGATTTGCGCATTATCAAAAAATTTCAAAATATGGAATTACGATCACGTTTTTATCTATTTTGAACACTGTGCGTCGGTTGTAGCGTTGCAATATTACATCTAATCTTCATTTAGTTTTACCACATTTTTTTCTCTGTGTTCCAATCGATCGTATCTTCACTAAAAGTCTCCATTGCATATGTAAAAAATGCATCTGAAAATGTAAAAATCGAGAAATATATTGCCCATTTTGAATTCGTTACGTGTCAGAAACTAATATGAATGCAGTATCGGTCGCCGGTGGTATAGCGGCAGCGCTACTAATGGATATCGAAATTATCGGTGCGCGCAAAAAAAAAAAAGGAATAAAGCAAAAATAAAAAATCGCAGGCAACACCGCGGTGTCGAGCGGGGGGGCGGCGGGGATGGGGAAGGAGCGTACTACGGTGGGGCACTAACGCGGGGGTGGGGGAAGGGCGCGCCAGAGAGTCGGTGACGAGAGCAAAGGGGTTGGGAGGCGCGAACCGTTTTGTTCGCATTAATAACAATGAAGCGAAGATTATAAATATTGGCGACGTGATAATATAGCGGTGCGCGGGGCGGCAGTATTAGGGCGTACAGAGGTAATGCAGCCGGGGACAAGGGTTGAAGAGGGAGAGGGAGACAGATTTAGAGCGAAAGAGAGAGAGAGAGATAGAGCGCCCGGCTACAAAAATCTATAAATGTATTTTATAATTAGTTAAATTATGCAGCATTTGCCCAGTTACGATTCTGATTGCGATTGGCGGAACGAGTATGCCAACCGAAAAAATGAATTTTATTAAAATCAATAACTTACATTTGCGTGTTTTTAATTACAGATAGGAAGCGCGGTCCAGTTACAAAAAGTCATGCGCGAAAAAGAGTAAAGCCCAGCAGTGTACCCCCGCCGCAGCCCCTTGCCCACGTTTACGGACTAATACGAAGAATAAAATACACACGCTGTACACTTATGTGGGGAAAAAAAAAATGATGCGAAATACGTAAAGATAAATATTAATTCGTGAGTGTGTAGAAAGAGTATCCGCACATTATAAACTACCTCTGTTGAAGGTTGAGATTTCGCATGTAAGGGGAGCAAATGCATAGTTTACAAACCAAGAAAACCTATTGGTAATTGCGCAGTCGGTCAATCACATACTTTTTTTGATAACCATAATATGGCGAATTACTTCACTCTAGATGACAAAGATTCATAAGATGGAAAAATTTATGTACCTAATCGATCACGACAAACACAAAAATAAAACTTCGGGACAGTATTGGAGAGAAATCAAATGGACACCAAATACATAAAAAAGAAAAATAAAATCATAATAGCTCGGATAAAAATAAGTAGAAAACTTATATTACTAGCACATACATACCCGTCAACTGATTGAATGGGTAGCTTTACAAAAAGACGAGACAATTTACGCAATGTTTGCAGAATTTTAAACATTAATCGCACTTTTAGCGACATTGAGACAGTTCCATAAGAAAAAAAATATGTAGAATACCATTCTATGATTTGACCGTTACTGCAGCCCCACGTTGGGCGCCAAATTTTTTGCTCTATTTTTCAGAACAAGGGCCCTAAATGCCTAAAATTTTCAATTTTTTTGCTCCAGTAAAATATTATAACTAATTTCAATAAACTTAATTCAATATTCAAAATATTAATTTATATATATTTTTAATTTTAAATAAAAAAAGTACTAAATGTTTCAACTAACTTATTTCATTAAATAACACCTTTTCATGTATGTTTTTTGCCAAAAAAGAATACGTTTGAATTCGCAATAAGTGCCCTTAGACTAGGGTTTTTTTTGATGTTTGGTCCGTTGGTCATTACAAGAGGAGGCAGAGAAGGATCGTGGTTGTTGTCTGTAACTGTGCTTTGATAAAATTACGCTGTGTTTCTGAAGTGGGAACTCATTTAAGAGTAAACTGGTCGATAGTGATGGTACTTTAGTGATCGAGAGAGAGAATAATGTATGTTGCATGTTTTTTTGGTTGATCTTCTTTTTATTTTTTTATATTTAAAGTAATCCCATAACTGCTTATAATACTTGCGCTTTATCAAGCACAGTTTACAGACAATAACTATGATCCTGGGATAGTGACACCTTGTGGATGACCAACGTACCAACAGAAAAAAAAACCCTAGTCTAAAAGGCAGTTAGGCACTGTTGAAAAATTTTAACACTTTTTTGACAATTTAATAGTCAGGAAGAGGGCCACACTCTTTTCGTTGTTATTTTGTCGAGAAACTATAGAAGTTTTAAATTTAACGAGCAAGATAGTCAAGTATTGTCTATTGCTAAGGGTATTTTTGTCCAACTGACAACGTGGAATATAAAAATACTTCTAGTTCACATTTTTATTTGATCTAGACTAGACAAATTTACTAGTCTGTTTAACTAAATGAATGCGATTCTATTGGGTGTTTAACACCATTTTCTAAACACAACGTCTTTTTAATATGCAACTCCTATTTCTAGGCATAATATTCTCTCTTTAAGACGTTTTCTCAATTATTAAAATATGCAAAACCACTCATTCAACAAGTTTGGTTTCAACTAAACGTACCAATTTTAAAATCGATTTTTTGAGAAAACCATTATAAAAATTAGAAATGTTTATGCTATTTGATTCAAGTCTAAACTAATTGCGTTAAATAGAGTTTCCCAATACATCTTTAAGATGTTGAAATTTTTATGCCCACTGGAATTAACGTTTAATAACACGAGCTACACTTTGCAAATCAGTCACATTTTGGGTGGTTTGTTTGGATATGTAATACGGAGAATCAAACACGAAAACAATACACGTGCAATGCAGGGTGGTGCGTATAAATGCAATACTGTATATAGAATAGTGGGGTTTCTAGTATTTTCTATCCGATGGAAAAAATGCTGATTGTTGACGCTCTGAATGTCTAGAAAAATAGTCAATCCTCATATCTGAACACAAGGAATCACACGAAATTCGGTAGTCATTCTGTTCTATTAAATACGCGTAGTCAACTCGTCTGGCAAAGTTTGGGAAAATCAACACTAAAAAATTTGACTAGCGCAAAAATTAACGCCAACACCGTAATATTTTCAAACAGTTGGGAATTCGTATTGTGTTTTTGGGAAAAAAAAATATTACATGAAAAGGTGTTATTTCAAGAAAATAAGTTGGTTGAAACATTTTATAACTCGATTATAAATTATTAGTAATAATTGAGCGTTTTTTCTTCAGGTTTTCGAGTGTTTGTGTGGTAAATAAACCTAAAATCGATCTTTCTTAAGAAAAAGGTGTAAAAGACTGTGGTCAGCGACGAAATAACACTAATCGTCATTCTCGAGTAATTTAACACAATACGTCAAATACGAACTTCAGAGCACCTGGGCTACGGCTTCATATTTTCGTTTTTTTTTCTTAAAGTAAGAATAGTACCAAGTCTTAGTTATATAAGACTTTCTCCAACTCCTTATGAAACGATCTTGAAGGCGCCTCGAGGTAACCGATACCTGCATTGTTTGTATCTCTCATGTCAAATAATAAACCGACTGCTTCAGGCATTTGATGAATTTCTTGCGTACCTATTTATGAATCTCGTGACGTTTAATAGACCACATTTCTACTTTTGAAGATTTACGTATAATCTTTACTGTAATATTACAGACCGACGTGCAGATTATTTAACGACGATATTGAACCTATCAACAAGACCTGGAATCGAGCTCGATTTTTGGCAATGGAAGTTAAGGATAACTCAAATTACCAAAGCACTTAATAGATAATGAAGATACCGAGGTGAATGTTTGGCTTATTTTCAAACTAATTCAAGGAGTTCAGACAGAAGCTGCGCTGGAATTGGGTAGGTTTTAAGAGAAAAATCACAGAATATTAAGAAAACATAAAATGCATCCTTGTTTCCGAGATAACTGTGTACGGTTCGTTTATTAATAGGAAAACAGACGACCTTTGTGAGTTCATGTGCATAAAGATGATGAAGATCCGAGATTTTTATAAGATTTGGGCTGATGAATCAAATTTATGGCAAGGAATTATAAATCGCGGAAATAATCATTGTGGGCACAATATAATACATGTCATAAGGGAAAAAATCCCAAGACCATTTGAGTTTTAATGTTTTCTGTTCAATTATGGACAATAAGTAGGATTGATGTGATGGATGAAATTTGAATGATGCTAATATCTGGAGATACTCATAAGATGTGTTAGTGATTTCCTAAATTCTTCCTCCACGTGAAGAGAAAAACTTGAGTATCAAATGGATGGTGATATGAACTTCCCTATAGCGTTATAGAGTTGACCTAGATGTTCGAGGATCGGATGGATTGGCACGCAGGGATCTGAACTGACCACACAAATCACCCAATTTGACGCCCTTGATTTTTCACCTCTGGGGCCGGATAAACGAATAAGTACCCTACGCCTGTACACACTAGAGAGAAATTATTAAACCGTGGTCACGATGCCCTTACAAATCTAAGTCAGAAGAATTAAGAGGTCTGTTACGCAAGAAGTAGTAACAGAGTTACTCTGTGTGTCCAAATGCGGTCATATACAACAATTACTGTAAATGATTTCGTTACGTATTTATTATTCTTGTGTATTACTCCAAGTTTTTATATTTTGAATTTGCGTTCTAATTTTGTTCGCCATTTATTTGCGTTATTATTTCGTTTAATCATATTGTTTTGTTTCAAAAAATAAACGATGTTCCGGTTTCTGCCAAAAAGCACGTGAAAATAGGAAATATGGAATAACAAGAAAACCGTTGGAAATAGATATAGGCAAGGCAATAGCGAAAGATGCAGAATATCTGCATCGAGATGTATAAGTAAGGGTGTCACGTTTGAAAAAAACAAACTTTTTCAGCTTTGAAAATGACGTAATTGGTCATTAAATTTTTGACACCCTGTATGAGATAAATAAATTTCGAAAGTACCATTCGTAGTGTTTATCGACCCTAGAATGTCAAAGACCACCAGTCGAAAATAGGTAAAAGGCGCAGTATTGAAAATAGACAAAAGTTTCAAAATTGTTCAAATAATCAAGATACAGAAAAATGAAATAGCTATAGGGAACCGAATGAACACATCATAAAATTTTCTGGGGAATCAAAAAGGATATATATCGGCGTCCATTTAAAATAGGAGTAGTGCGACTTAACGATAAACGGAGATGTTGACCTTGAAAATATTTTTAAATGAAAGAGCATCTGACTAACCCTGAAGTCAAAAATTCAGAATTCTAATTTCTTCTAACCACGAAAACTCTAACGACGGTAACCGTAAAGCACCTATATATAGTTTAAAAAAGTGAGTGGCTGAAATCCTCAACTCTAAAGGAGAGAAGACGCGCATTTGTGGGGCGCGGGTAATTTCAAATTTGGTAATTGACGGGTGGTATGTCAACGTAGGTAGTTCTTGAATGCTGCCCGAGATTTTCTAGTGGACAGGGCACACATCAGTAAAAATATATGCTTCAACAATAGGATAAATTATTTATTGATAAATTTAGACATTCAAATCTTCTAAGAAGTGATGAAGTGATATCGATCGCCGCTCTAACACGGGAAAAATGTCAAATAAACAATTATTAGCATTTGTATTAATGGCAACTATAGTTTTTAATAAAGGATAAATGTTATTCGTATTAATCACATGCATTTAGTGAGTAAAGTAATTTCTAAACTGTGAATAGTCTCAGTAATTAAAAATATAAGCAGGCATTAAATATTTCATATCAAATAAAAAATATATCTAAACTAATAAGCAGTATTTGGCAATCTATTAAGTAAGTGTAAATAATAAATTAAAAGACATAATGAAACTAATTGAAGATAATGTGAGTGAGTTAAGGGAAACTACAAAATTATGATTGCTGGGTTCGGTAGGAAACGATTGGACCAACAGCATTTTACGGCATGTCGGTTTATTGGTTATTTGTGCTTGTTCTGGTTCGTAAACTACATTGAACATTATACGTATTTATTTGTTTAGAAGGTGCTGCTAGTACATTTATTATCTAATCGTCGAAGTGACAAAGTGAAACAATAAGCTGCAGTGATGAGTATATGGATTGTGTGGGGCGTTCATCTTTTACGCTAAGTGTAAGTTATAATAAGTTATATTTTTATAAAGATGTAGCATTTTTTAGAAATAGCAATATGTTTTGCACAGTATAATGTATAATAAAAAAATAAAGTCGTTATGGTTAAATGTAGAGTTTTATATTAATTTAACACTCGATAATTTAGTATTAAATATTAAAAAAAAAATTATAACATGATGCGCTGTGAATTAGTCCTTTGGAGTGAATAAAAAACTATATTACATTTTTTAAACTGCTACAGTGTATTCTGTGTATAATTACTAGATTTTATTCTTGTATTTGATTGAAAGGAAACTCGAAATCTTGAAGTCTGAAATCATTACAATAATATGTGTGTAGAATAACTGTGTTATTCTAACAATAATCAAAGTTTGTTATGATAAGTAAATACGGTAAGATAACAGTAGTAGGACAAAGCATTCACTGTAAGTAATATGATTTTACACCACGCACAGTAAACTACAGTAACTAATACCAGCAAAACAATATTAACTCCAAATATGCAAAACAAATTTGGAACAATGATGTTTTTCATTTAACCACGGAAAATTAATGTTATTTAGGCCAGTCATCATTGTTAGAAACATGACTGTGAGCTTGTCTGCAAACAGTTTTGGTCATTTGTCACATATACAAATGAATTTTTTAGTTGCCAATACTAAATGTTCACTTACGGTTGGTAAATTTTTTTCTCAGTGTACAGCCGACCACTAATATCGACTTTACATACAACGAACAACCTGCATAGTACTTCTTATAACCCACCCTTTAATATATTTTTTTTTGTATCCAGTTTTAAATTATTTTAACATCAACACATCAGTTGAAAAGAAAGAAAGCCGTCAGAAATGGTTCGAATTCAACAAATTCGAACCGTACATGACGCCTGAACAATACGCGTGTTGGCGGTGCGGTGCAGCACTCGTTTGTCGTATGTGTGTGTTGTGTGTGTGATGTGTGCGTATCCATCGGGCGTCCGATCTCGATCCCGAACTCGTGGAAACTCCACACCCTCCTCCACCGCCGCTCCCCGCCGACCGACGTCCGGCACTTCCGACAAACAAAAACCTTTTTCCAATACAACGCGAGCCGGTGAATAAATGAAAATGAAGGACTATTGGTTTTTAGCTTTTGTCCGCTGTTGAAGCGAACGGCGGCGGGCGCGCACGTCTCCCCGTTTTCGCCTGCGTATGTGCATGTATGTATGTATGTATGTTCGAAAATCAGTTAGGAGAGAGAACAAAACGATTCGAACTCGACAACGGACGAATACGGGCTTACCCCTGCTCGCGAACGCGAAATCTCCGCCACCTCCTCCCTACGAGGACTGTGCGCTTTTTCTCTCCTCTCCCCTGTTCGATAGAAGGGGTGAGAGTCCAGCGCAACATCCGCCCCCCCCCCCCTTCTCTATCCACCAAACCGGGCACATACAGCGTTTTACAAAAAAAAATCGAAAGAACGAGATATGATACACTGCGGTAGAAAGTGTCACTGCCAGAGTGCTTAAAGTCAAGTATCCGACAATAGAAAATTGACGTTGGCATCACTGTGCAGTTGGTTTCTAGGTACTTCTTGTTTTTACTGGTTATGCATAACTTTAACATTTACAAAGAGGTCTCCAAGATGTAATATAACAACTACAACATCCTAATAATATAATGATTTAATTCATAAATATAAAGAATAATATTCCATCTCCTAATGCTTATAACGTGAAGTTCGTCAAAAGAAAATTAAATGAACAAGTAGCACACTTTAGCAAAATTAAATTCCTTCTGTTAAGAATCGATTACTGAATAAATTGCTTTTACAAGTAGTGTTTTCTTTAAAATTGTTTTGAATTTAATATGAGGTACACTTTTAATTATATCAGGTAAGTAGTTATACAGTGTTATTACTAGAGACCGGATTATATGCAAAGTGCATATATTTTATTTTTTGCATATCTTTAATTATAGTCTATATGTAGACGTATTACACTAATTGAAGATAATTAGCGCTAATTAGTGATTGCATATATTGCATATTTAAGCTTTTTCTTATCCTTTCTATTAGTAAAAATTCCTAGTAATTCCCAATGTAGATCGACAACCGACAATTCTCAGAACGATAAATCTTTTACATTGGTTTCTCTAATACTTTTTTCCAAGAACTGCACGTGTTTAGGGATGTGGTAAATACGTTTTATCATTATTAATTTCCAAATAAACTATTCATTTATTGAATATCTTTGAGTGAAACAGCATGTAATTGTAACACTGCGTAGGCTTTCACGGCTTTTGTAAACAGCGAAACGTCGAGCGAAAGTTTTGACACACGGCGAAACCCGCAAGAAGCTGTTAGTTATAGCACGTAATTGTGTTACGTTTTTAAATACTGTGCGTACATACAATGAGTATAGCGTACAAAATTCCTTTAAGGATTAAGCCATATCCTGAACTGGTAAAGGATGGCGACAAAATATTTTGTCGAGCTTGCAGTAAACTGGTAAGTTTAATTTTACTAAAAGCTTTACAATTGTTTTTAAATTCTTTAACTCTTGATATAAAATGACAATTGTTGTTGTAGGTGTCTTCTGAGAGAAAATGCCTGATTGATCAACACGCTAAAACTCCATCACATATTGGAAAATGTGAAAAACTAAAGCGATCCGCATGTGTGCAGCAATCTATACGCCAATGTGTAGCATCAACTTCACGAAATTCAGAACAGTAAGAATATAATACGGATCTGTGTAACGCATTAATTTCGTCTAACATACCATTAGCAAGATTAAACAATGTTAATTCGAAATCATTTCTGCAAAAATATTGCAAACATAATATACCTGACGAAAGTACCTTACGAAAAAATTATATCACATCTTGTTACCAGCAAAGAATAGCAGAAATTCAACAATTGGTAGGGAATAATTTTATTTATATCATGGTAGATGAAAAGTATGGATAAGTGTGGCCGTTATATTGCCCATTTGTTAATAGAAATTCTTCATGAAGATATTGTAGGTAAATCATATTTAATTTACTGTAAAGAACTTCAAAAAACAAATAATGTAACAATTGCCCAATTCGTTCAAGAAGGTTTATCAAATTTCTTTTTACCTGGAAGTATACCCTGAGAAATTTTTTTACTAATGTTGTCCGACGCTGCACCATACATGATAAAAGCCGCGCAAAATTAAAAAAAAATTATAGTAGCATTATTCATACCACTTATTTAGCTCATGGGTTCAATCGTGTAGCCGAAGACATTAGGAATCAATTCCCTTTGATTAATGATTTAATCAGCAATGTCAAAAATGTATTTTTAAAAGCACCTTTACGAATCCAATTTTATAAGGAGCGACTTCCCGGTGTTAAATTGCCTCCTGAACCGATTATTACGAGATGGGGTACATGGTTAGAGGCTGCAATTTTTTTTCGCCGATAATTTAAAGGAATAAAAACTGTAATTCTTGAAATCACTGCTGACTGCATTGCTCTAGAAAACTGTAAAAAGATAGTAACATCAACAGAATTGCTACAAAACCTTTTGTATATTAAGTCAAATTATAGCTTTGTTTCAAGTTCCATTCGTAAACTAGAAACGCAAGGGATGTCGCTCTCGCAATCAGTCGAAATAGTAGACGAATTTGATATGCTATGTAAGAAGGTTAAGGGTACAATAGGTAATTTTATATACGATAAATTAAAAAAGTGATAAATAAAAATGCGGGTATTTGAAATTGAAGAAAGTTAAAAAAAATTTGGAAGGTGAACCAGAAAACGATTTCGACTTTAATTTTAATTTAGAATGTATTACAAAGTTAAAAAATGCACCAATTACATCTGTGGATGTTGAAAGAAGCTTTTCTATTTCGAAACATGTATTCTGATAAAACACAAAACTTTCTTTTACACAATTTGAAAAACATTTAATTATAAATTATTTTAGAAATATGCTCTGAAAAAATTTGTGCAATAAAGTTAATGTTTAAATTTCTGCTCTTATTTATTTTATGCAAAAATTTTGCATATTGTCGCAATCTTTTTGCATATATGCTCCAGGTTTATGCATATTTTCTCAAAAATCGATGCATATATATATGCGCATATATTCCAGTTTTTCTTTGCATATAATCCGGTCTCTAGTTATTACAAAAGAAGTAGACACTTTAAATGTTTTATTAATCCAAAACTAATAACGTTATTATGAATTCGTTTAAACTATTTTATAAAGTGATTGTTAAAGTTTACTTTGGGAACTCATAGGTGCTCAATACGGGCTCCTCCTGTCACACGGCACACATCAAGGCAATAATCTAGTTCATTCCAAACCCGGTGTAACATATCTGCATCGACACTTTCCACAGCTCTCGTGACGCGTTGTTTTAACTCATCTAAATCATTAGGAAGCGGAAGGACGTAAACCAGGCCTTTCACAAATCCCCATAGACAAAAATCGCACGGTGTAAGATCGGGGCTTCTTGGTGGCTACCGTACGAGAACGCGGTTGTCGGCTGTTGCACGGCCTATCCAGCGCTGCAGAAATGTTTTGTCCAGATAATTTCTAAGGACACAGTGCCAGTGAGGAGGTGCTCCATCCTGTTGGAAGATAAAGTTCCCCCCGTCCTCATGCAGTTGAGGCATCAGTGATATGTAGCTCCCGTTACTGTGTTTTCTTCAAAAAAGAAAGGACCATACATCTTTGTGCGAGATACAGCACAGAACACATTCACTTTTGGAGAATCACGCAGATGCTCCACCAACACTCTCGGAGGTTCAGTCCCCCATATTCGGACGTTGTGTTTATTCACCTTGCCACTTATGTGGAACGTTGACTCGTCACTGAAAATTATCCGCTCGCAAAACTCATCTTAATTACGTTGCAGCATTTCATTACAGAAATCTTGACGTTTAAGCTTGTCATCTTCAAGTAGATGCTGTACCAACTGCAATCTGTAAGGCGTTAGTTTTAGTCATTTACGTAAAATTTTCCACACAGGTGGTTGTGGAATTTGTAGTTCCAAACTTGCACGTGTTGTTGACTTTTGTTGACTTAGTTGGTAAACACCACGAACACGTTCCAGTGTTTCTTCTGACACACGAGGTCTTCCCGGATTTTTGGGTTTACATAAACACCTTGTCGTTTCAAATTTATTGTATCAATCATAGATCGACTGTCTAGTAGGTGATGGTTTTATTTTTTTTTTCTATCTTTTATTTGTCTGTTATTGTTGGTGGTTTTCCAAAACGTGTTCGAAAATGTCGTTGGACAACAGTTACGGAGTTCGTTTTGGCAAATTCAAGCACGCAATATGCTTTCTCAGTAGAGTTTGCAGCCATCTATATCTACTATTATGCTTACGCAGTACCACCAACTGTACTGTCGAAACTTCTACAGTTGCTCAACCTGACAGCGCAAAATGTATGTCGATATCACAAATAACTTTTGTTTTATACGATACCAAAGGTGTCTATGTCTTTTATAATAACGCTGTATATTATTTTATACATTGATTACTATATGACTATATCGTCTTCAACTACAGATTTCGAAATGATTTATCACAACTTAAAATTTTATTACCTAATGTAGCAAAATCATTTTTTCTTGTTGATTGTTTTTTCTGTTTATCACTCATTATATAATATTTTGTAAAATGACATTTAGAAAGCAAAGCTTTTACTTGTTGAATCAATTTTAGTTTGGCAGTTTTACAAATAAACATTATACATTTCCGAGATATGAACATAGACGTTTCCAGTATAAATTTATGGTGTGCAGAATGGGAAACCTATATCAAACGAAAGCGATTCAACTTTGCCAATCATTCCAATCAAGAATTTACAGCCGGAATACGATAGGTACAACTAATTACATAATTATTTAACTCCGATATTCATCTGCCAATTGCACGTGTTGCACAAACACACACACGAGCGCATGAACAAATCGCCACGATTTGACTCAAAGGCAAAGTTTACTACCGCATTCTGCATCGATATGTATGCTCAATATTCTCGAGAAATTAACTACAACAACACAATCTTGAAAAATTGATTTTATAGATGTTGCGAAAATAATTAGATTAAGTTACGAGTGAAGTGATCACAAGAACCTATTTCACCTTAACTTTTTCAGATCTATTATCATAGTTATCATCCACTTTCTCCCACAAGGCGTTATCTAATTTTGTCTTCCTAATGATTAGACTTATCATACTTGTAAGCTTGTGAAATTTTATTCTTACAGGGTCGCCACATTGGCACAAAACGTGAACTAGAGTTTTTCTCTTCCTATTGGCAGAACGTGCCACCAGCATCTCTTATTGGATTTAATTTGGAGTGAGTTCTAACTATATTTTTAGTGTCTTCATTTATTATTAGTAGTAAATTTGAAATAGACACCTAAAGGAAATCAATATTAGCCTGTGTTCCTAGCCCTATGGGTGTAAAAAGAAATGAGGCGAAGGACGATCTGGGCCAGAAGAAATTCGTCATGATTATCCTTTGATGTCCATTAAGCAAAAGATACGTAATAAGGCCAAGGAGGAGTTGTATACATCACCCGGACAAAGACAAGCAAGAGTACTTAAAAGAACAGATGCTTGATATTACTAAAAGCCCACCGAATAAAGACAAAAAGATTTTGTCAACAGAACGAAGTTTCCAGTACTGGACATAGAGAACTCTACAGTTTATACCATAACATAAAAGAGTTACTCTCAAAGATGATAAGTCTAATTAAGAAGCTAAATAAAGTGCCTTGTAGAACAAAGTGAAATGGGTCCGTATGGTCACTCTCAATCCTTGTTTTTTTCTAAAAACTGTTTTTTCCAGATAACACGTAAGCTTACGACAAGCTCTTCACTTGCTCGACTTTGAATTATCGACGATAAGCTTGACAGTAAAAATGTTGTTAATGTGTCATGTAGTTAGTTAGTTTAAAAGCACTACCTAAATCTATATTTTTTTACTTGATACGCGTTGTTGCTCCAAAATATCTAGTTTACAGGCTCAATCTAACCGTGTACAAACAATTCAAGTGAAAACGTGAGCCATTCCCGTTATGAAAACGCATAAATGTTTTTTAGGTGGTAGCAATTACCAAAAAGAGGGTGATTTTGAAAGGGACCAAAATATTTTTGGGGGCGGTAGAGGGCACCGATTGTTGCATGCTTTTCGTAAACATGGGTGTTGCATACCTGTGGGTTTAACCTTGCGAAAGCTTATATAACCTTTTTCTTTCTCCTATAAGCAGAAGAAGGCAACTCTGCCAAAAAGACCTATTGTGCTCCCATGTCAATTTTAGCCCTCTCGGTTAGGTTGCATCCTATCGAAAAAGTTCGCAATCCGGCTAAGAGTTAACTTACCGACTCTGGGTTCGTCTAACCAATCAACCCCAAAGTGCGTCTGCAAAAGAAGCAGTGCCTAGCAGTAAGTTGGGATCTGACAAAAACGTTTTGATGCTACTATATGAGTTATCACACGTCGGTTCTGGACCTAAGAACGATAGCTCGCTGGCGCCCCTTGCTAACGTATCAGCTATTTCATTGCCTCCGATACCAGGGTAACCTAACACCGATCTCAATGTAAGATTTAGATGTTCCACCAGCTGTTTAAGCTTTCTGAGGTGCCACAGTACCACCTCAGAGTCAAATCTGGCAGCCCGCAAAGCTTTGAGAGCAGCTTGGCTATCAGAGATGATTCCTATCCTTCCATCTCTTGCGATGCCCTCAAATAAAGGCTGAATTTCAATAATTTCGGCCTAGAAAATGGCCCCTAGGCTAAAAACGTCGCCGTCCCGCTGCCCGTCCCTCCAGATTCCAATGCGCGTGCCATTACGCGTTTTCGAGGCATCGATAAATCAGCGGGATAGACCCCGTTTTGATTTGCGGATGTACTCTATTGCAGTTTCCCTGCTGGAGATATCTACGCTGTATCCTCCAAAGAAGCTGAAAATAGGCGAGATCTTATCCGGCTTTACGAACAGTGGTACTGTCTGTTCGATGTAATTGATGATGCTGGTGAGGTCTGCGACTTTGCCGGAGAAGCCCTAGTATCCACTACATTTTGCTCTGTAAGCCCCTAGGGTTGCTTCAGACACCACCAACTCCAGCGGAAAAAGCCCAAGAATGGTCTCAAAAGTAGCCGTCGGCATCAAGGACATAACTTCCGTGATGCCCAAACAGGCAATCATTTGGATTTTGCTAAGCGCACTTATAGCATAGTCAGATTTGCTTTATAAACTAGTGAGGCGTAAGTTATGGAGAGTACTATAACTTTCGTGTACAGCCAGTGTACCATTGCAGGCTTTAGTCCCCACATTTTGCCAACATAACCTTGGAACAAGCTTATTTCCTTGTCAGTGACAAGCTTGTGGCCAGCTTCTTAGCTTATTGTGATATGCTTAAAAAATGGTTTTTTAAATTGTTATCTGGGATATAAATTGGTCCAGATGATTTTTTCCCACCACTCTTTGGATTTATTGTGCATACATTCGTTGAAGGATTTCGTAATTTCAAGTTTAGTGATGTCAAAGTTAGGTCCCCGCTTTATATCAAGGTACTCAATCACTATCTATAGTTTTAATTGAAATCTGAATTTTTCCGTCCCTGGTGCTTTCTTTTCAGTGTCTTTACCCACCATCTTAGTGCCCATATCTGCATTATATGGGATTGTATTAGATTTTGCAACATCGAATTCTGTAAAATTTCTAAACAAAAGGCTTTCTTTTTTCTAAGATGTAAAATAGACCACCATTTATTGATAAATAAAAACGATACAAGAAAAAAACATCTTTAAACCCCATGCTCCACTCAAGGGTACTGCATGGGGCTACCTATTCTAATTATCTCATTATTCCTAACATGTCATTGGTCCCTATTTTAATTAACTAGTACCTAATTACTATTTCGGAACTAGTGACGGTGGTATTGATAATATTGCGTCCGTGGAGCGACTTTATAGATCTCTGAGTATTCACCTACATTGAAAGAAACTAAAAAGGTTGTTTTGACAGATATTAACATGCATTTAGTAAAAAGTTTAAGTGAAGTTAACTGTTCTTTCAGTATGAGCAAGGGAAATCACGAAAACCTTACTCTGACTACTACCTTACTAGTCCGCGTTAATGTAAAAAAAAAAAATTAAATTCATATTCTTAATCTAAGTGGGAGATCATGTCGCCTCTTCGCGGATCTTTAAAATTTGGAAAGTAGTCTAAACCCGGCCAGTCTCAATAGCTCATCTGTTTCCAATTAGCACCTTGGTCCTCTCCGGGCCAGAAACCGTTTCTTTCATCCTTCTGGGCCAACAATTTCTCGCCACCGTGGCATAAGGAGTTCAAAAGCCTAAAATAGACCCAGTATCCAAAACTTCACTGGAACACCTGCACATACTACTATAGGCGAACGTTAATTCGGCTACCCTAATGTAGTTAATTATCTGTCCATGCATCCATTTCGGTCCGTTTATATCCACATCACCATGAGAGGGAGATTACTTGGCATACATTCTATTACACAACACGCTTGTTAATCAACTTGTCGGAGGAGTTGGCAGGACCGATTTTCTTGTAAATCGATTAGAACAAAGGTTCGTTATAATTTAATTGTCGATCTAAATAGAACAGCCATTATGTAATACAACCGATTCTGGTACATAACGGTCAGGGGATTGTATAATCTGCAATGTTGGCGGAGGCGGCGGTGGGTCAGTTCATCTTTAATCTAAACAGGACTTCGTGCATCTAAAAGCCCTCCGCTCTGTAACGTTCTGATATTGATTAGATGTGGACTGACTCTATTAGGTCGTAGGAGTGCGCGCCCAGTAATAACTTATAAACTTACTCTCCAGCACTAAATCTATATCGAGTTAAAACATCGTCGTGTGCAAATATCAATATGTCCCTTTAAGACCAAGTTGCTCCAGTAACATCCAGTATTCATAGACGAAATCGAGCAAAGTTTAGTGTTATAAAAAAAATATTTCTTTGCAAGATCGAAAGTAGGTTTGTGGGACAGTCTGTATTTGTCTGCTTGCCCCAACTGATAGGCTCATCAATGGAAACTTGCGAAGAGTAAAAGATTGATATTTTCTATCAATTAAATGAGTCAAAATATGCATGGAGTCAGGCATAACTTATTTGTGAAAAAAATTGCGAGAAAAAGATATTAACTCTTTTGTATTATTTTTTTCAATTTTTTGGTTTAAGAAAGATTATTAGGAATCAAACATTATATTACATTTTTTTTTTTAATAATTTTATTTACGTTTATGTTGGTTTATTACCAAAATATAATAATTACAAACAATACAACTTGACAAGCAGGAACAAATACACTCAGAGAAACAACGTGGTTAATTCAACATTTTTGCAATTTTCAATAGGTATTGATCTGGTCCTAGTCAAATTAATAACAAAAATTATTAAACTAAATACTTTTTAAATGAAAATAACATTTTAAGTGTCCATTTAAACTTTAAATGTATTGCTTATGTTTAAAACAAAAAACAAAAGTTACATCCAACCATAAATGATTAATTGAGCTATTTTTGCTCTCATTGCACTGCTAAATCTAATACAACCTAAATTTAGCGTTGCGTCAAACTTTTCTATTTTGACCAGAGGTAAACATTGCTTTATTAGTCATTTTTCGAGTGAAAGATTATCTGTCAAAATGCTATTTAATGACAAATAAACTTTGTTTGAATATAATCCTTCAATTACCCCCTCATCCATATAACCATTTTCCAATTTTAAAAACAGCTGCACTTTTTTGCCCTAAGAAAAGTTCTCTGGGAAGTATTACTTCACATGAAAATACCTAATAATTTTGATCAACGTAATTATTTCTTTGCGTGTAGTTAAACAAATGTTGTGGTAAAAAAAACCATACAAAATGGTGAAGTAGACGACAAATCGCTTGATTTAAAAAAAAAATGTAGTTGATTCATGTCTACATCTATTTTTAGAAATTCTTTGTATCTTATTTTCAAGATAAGCGAATCTAAAACCTACAAAAATAACATTCTCTTATAATTCTTACATTTCTGAATATAAACCCAACAATTATACTAATATATAATGAAACGGACTCATTTCGATATAGCCAAAAGCGTATGCCATTTACATTTAAAACGAACAAAAGAAAAATGTCTATACACTGAAAAACGACATTAGTTTCGTTACTATATTTTAGCTAGATCAAAAAGATTATTTCGTCAAATTTTTAACTTTTTCTATATAGTATAAGTGTGGGGTTCAATTCTGTTAAGATTTTGTTATTATAAAAGTAGGTTCTGATGTGTGGTTAGCAAATTACTTGCGCAATCTGCTTGTTCATGTATACAAAATAATGTGTTTAATCATGCTTACAATCTATTTCTACATACAGTGACCGGCATAAATATTGCAACATATGGGAAATTTTTTTATTGTTAAAATATGCTAAAACTTTTTTGGGGGAATAGGTTGTGCATGTCTAGAAACCCCAAAATTTATTTTGGCACACGTCACGTGATCACTAGTATGGCGGTAAATTTAAAAAATATGCCGTGAATCTGCAAAAAGTGAGGTTAGATGACATGACATCCAAAAAAGTTATTTGAAAAAGTTGCTTAGAATTCAATTTTGAGACCGTATGCAAATTTTTGTAAACATGTGTAAAAAAAATAAAAATTACAATTTTTTCAAATATTGTTTCATTGAATTACATATTTCCATTTTTTTCGCTCTTAGCAGCTCAACTGAAGCACTATTTCCAAATATGGTTAATACTCAAACAGTTTTATCAATTTTTGCATAATTAACATAGCGGAAACTGAAAAGTACGATTTCAGTGTGACAATTGTTGTTGCAAGGGACTGTATCCAGTAGTAATAAATAAAAATTTACAAATATTTTCTCTCTACACCACTTAACAGACATTACTTTGATTGAAAATTATTATATTTCTTGTTTGTTTTCGGCATTAAAGTGTAAACCGTTAGTCAAAAACTGATAATACTACATGGACGCACCCAAGGCTTTAAAGTAGATTTTGAAATTGGAGAACAACGAATAATAAACAGTAGGTAAAATAAAAATAGTAGTAACTGCTTATTTGCCAAAAAATTAAAATAGTTTACTACATTATTTTGTTGTTTCTAATTTCAAAGCCTACCTTACTTATAAGAAAAAGAACGATATGTATGTCTAACAAGTATGCATTTTTAGAGCTTCATTTCTTAGTTGTTCTTTACTATTAGTTATTGTTTAAATGTTTTTGCTTATTAAGTATTCCTATCATTAGCTAAAAATATTGGTTATTTATTTCTACTGAGTTTTGTAATTTCGAAACCTACATAAATACCTTCGGTGCGTGCAATAACATTGTGAGGGCTTAGATGTTTAGTGTTATCAGTTTTAGACTACCGATTTCACTTTAACGCAGAAAACAAAAAAAAAAATGATAATTTTCAATAAAAGTAATGTTTGCTAAGTGGCTTAGAGAGAAAATGTTTGTGAAATTTTAGTCATTGCTACAAGATACAGTCCTTTGCAACAACAATTGTCACACTGAAATCGTGCTTTTCAGTTTTCGCTATGTTAATTATGCAAAAATTGACAAAACCGTCTGAGTATTAACCAAATTTGCAATTGTACTGCAGATGAGCTGCTAAGAGCGAAAAAAATAGAAATATGTAATTCAATGAAAAAATATTTGGAAAAATTGTGATTTCTTTTTTTTTAATATGTTTACAAAAATATGCGGCCTCAGAATTGAATTCTAAGCAACTTTTTCAAACAACTTTTTTGGATATCATGTCATCTAACCTCACTTTTTTCAGATTCTCGGCATATTTTTTAAATTTACCGCCATACTAGTGGTCACGTGATGTGTGTCAAAATGAATTCTGGAGTTTCTAGACATGCACAACCTATTCACCCAAAAAAGTTTTAGTATATTTTAATAATAAAAAAAAATCCCATATGTTGCAATATTTATACCGGTCACTGTATAATTTAATTTCTTGATAAAAATTTATTCTTGGATACTTAATACTTGTTGACAATGAAACGGTTACCTTGAGCTGGATTCTTTTACTTTTCGTTTGGAATAATTCATAGAGCTACGTTTCGACTTAAGTTTAGTCTTCTTCAGGTTAACAAAATAACTATTAGAATTAGAAAAAAAAAAGAAATGGTGAATAAAAAGTAAGGTGATTTACCGGTTGAATTAGTATAAAATTATAATGAAATTGCATATAAAATTAAATACAATGGAAACAATGCATAGGAAACTTACATTTTCCGTACGTCATATTGTGTCATTTGCGGAATGAAAAGTTTATTTCCTGCTCTACAGCGAAAAAGTTAATTTAGTGATTTTTATTATAAAACTGTAAGTACATGTTAGATGTGGACAGATCTGTCAAATACATTTTCAATAAATTTAGGAGGTTAATTAATTAAAATGTTTGACCACAAAATCCAAAAATATTAGTAATCATTTATTAATTCAGGCTTGCAGATATTTAACTTAACTTTCATACAACTTGTCATAAATGCATGACACGAAATGACATCAGAATAAATACACATTTATTTATGAGTGCTATAGATTATATGCGCATATGACCCTATGATTGAATTTGTGATAATAAATTTTAATGAAATTAGTTTATTTACTATAATTAAACAGTTACATAAATTATAGAAAATAGTTCAGAGTTTTAAAAAAACTTTTGACAGATTTAACCTGCTAATATCTACAACTTAAATTTATCATTATCTCGGGTTAATTTTTTTTAGTTGTTTTTCGATATTATGCTAAACTGACTGAAAAAAAAATGTATTCATATCTCGGTAAAAAAGTGCTCTTGCAGACCTTGGGCAATTACAAACCTCGCTTTCGGCTAGTTTCGTAATATATTTCTTTCTTCTCTTGGTTTGATATGAATTATTTTCTACATATAACAATTATGCAAAAAATCTTTTGGTAAAATAAATAAAATGGTGGTGAATGTGGTAATGTCCAAAACATCTACAGAATTGTGCACATGTAAAAATAAAATTCAAAAGAATGTAAAGAGTATAAGGATTAAAATAGTGCAGAATCCAAGGTAATATCAAAATAGTAAATTATTAGATTGCCACTATACACATGGTGTAAAAATGTATATTTCTTATTTAATATTATTTTATCAATAATCAATAATCTTCTCACAGCCACGTGAAAAAACTAATGCAAGCTGGATTTGCTGCACTCGGTAATGTATCGTTCTTTACAAAATATAAAAATTGAAAAACCTACTTATACATTAAAATATAAAAAAAAAATAGAAAAAAACAACAAATAAATTATACACGAAGTAAGAGATAAGCTTTTCGAAGACGCAACCAATTTTTATGAAAATTTTGCAGTACGCATACAGCATCCTCCTCACCTTAATTCTTATTAAATATATTCCAATAGTAATGTTAGCCTGAAGGAGCTGAAGGTTAGATCGTAGGAAACGTAGCTGCACGAATGAGATAAAAAATTAACCTCATTGGTGTCAAGATATGCCCTTATGGGATACCCGCGCGTTTCTTTATCCTCACTGCGAGTACTAACTCAGGACCTACCTCTGCAAAAATGCGTTCGTCCAATAATCTTTTTCGTAGAATGCTGATGACACACGACAAGTGTTCTAAAAGCGTTTGTGCGGGGCGCGAAATTCAACGAGATCCCAGACCGAAGTAACTCCATTAACATATAAATGACGAATTTGCTGTGGCGAGGCTATCGAAATGCTTTGTGCGACTGCATAAATAAATTGATGTTGTCCTCCGTATCCACGTTGGACCGAATCAAATGAACTCCGTAGATTCCTACGTCGATGGAAGAGCGCGCATGTTAAATAGGTATACGTAACCCGGTATCTTTCCAAATGCGCTTCTATTTACTGTATCGTAAGTATTAACCGCGCGTAGAAGCGCCGGTCTTTCGGGAGGATAGAGAGAGAGAGATAAAGTGGACGTTTCGTTGTAATTGAACTCATATTTCATTCATATAAATCACTAATCTGACCGTTTGAGTGCTTTGTGAAGTTAGCGGCTACAAACACAGTAAGCAAGTAGCGCCGGCATCGGAGCGAATGGGCGCAGGGTTTGAGGTGCAAGGTACCGTGAAATTACACTAGTGCGGGTTCGGGATGTTCCCCAGGGCCGAGCGGTCCGACATCCATCTCCCAGGTCACTGTCGGACCCCGCCGGACAGGCCAAATAAACAGAGCTGCTACTATATATAAGTACATGCCTGCAGGATGAGTACTGAAACACTGTGTTTAAAGTTATATGTTTGTTAGATAAGTTCACGTGAAGTCCAGTGAATAATTGTTGTAATATCAAGGCAAACGTCATTACTACAATAGTAATAAATAGTAGTGATTGAAAAAACAAAAGATAAAAGGGTCTACATGGTAGTTTTAGCACTTGCATAAAGTATTTGATGAAATACCAGAAAATATGACAATTCTCAGAAGAAGAGGTGTCAGTGATGAACTACGGAGAGGAATTGAAAGTACCTACGCCTCAAAACAGTATTAATTATGTGTAATCAACAAACTTGCAGTCATTGCCTTTGTTATTTTTAATAACTTTTTGAAAATTGGCAATTTTCCATGCATAACTCAAAATAAAACGAGAAGAGATATAACCAGGAATGAGAAAATAATAATAACTAAGACAATTTATGAAACTAAAATACATGGGAAAAAAACAAGAGGAAGACCACGAAGACCATGGAGCGATGAGATAAAGGAAGCATTGACCGAGAGAGAAATGAATTGGCATGAGGCAACAGAAATGACAAAAGACCTGAAGAAGTGGAGAGAGAAGATAAGGGTAAGAAATTGACTTCAGCTTCGGAATGACCATACACTAAGGGTAGAAAGGTTTTCAAAGGAATAAAAAAAAAACTCAAACATTCAACTCAAGAACTTTGAAATACCATGTATGATATTAATGTAATCGCCTGTAAAGTATGCTTAGGTAACCGTAAAATCTGCATGTTCGTTGTTTATGCTCCACCTGATATTAGTACCACCACATTTGAGCTATTCATGAGCGAGTTGGAATTACTAAACATACAGTATGGAGATAAAATAATTAATTTGGGCGATTATTTAATGTACCCCAGCATATTAACAACGACTTTGGAGACAGTCATAATCAAATCTTAAATAATTTTACGTATTTTCTTAATTTACAGCAAACGAATGTCGAGTTAAACTGTAACAATAGATTACTTGATTTAATATTAGCTAATGTGGAATCTGTAGTTGCTCAAACACGAATGCCCACTACTAGGGCACAGGAGCCGGTATTTATGGGCCCAACCCCAATCAAAGGGTATCCCTAAGCCTGGGGAAGCATACAACGGTTTTCCGGGCAGAAGTATTCGCCCTTGTAGCCTGTGCAGAAATGATTGCAAAAGGGGGGTACATGAGGAGGAAAATTAATACAATGACTGACAGCCAGGCAGTCTCGAACTCCGTAAGTAGGTCAAAACTAGTTAGAGATTGCAAACAATCCCTCAATATACTGGCACAAGACTACACGGTGTCTCGGATTTGCGTGCCGAGACATGAGGATATAAAAGGCAATGTAATAGCCGACGAACTAGCCAAGAAGCGATCTAAAAGACTCTTCATAGATCCAGAGCCCGTATGTTGGATTACTAAGGATTCTGCAAGGAGGGAGATCTGGACCTGATTAGATAAAGAAATTACAAGAAATGAAGGTCGACTGAAGGTCAACTCCATACCAAAGCGAGGATGGGGATGCTAGATTCTCTGATAACTTATTCAGGCGCAGCAAGAAAGAAGCTAAAACCATTACTGGGTTGCTAGCTGGACACTGTCCCTTGAAAAAGCATCTACACAACACAGGCCGAGTAAGTGAACCGTGGTGCAGAAGATGCGAGCTACAGAAGGAAATGAGTTTACATGTATTCTGCCAGATGTGAGGATTGAAGGTACTCCGGAGAATTTTCTGGAGAGATCTATTGGAGCCCTCGAAGGTTCTAAGTTTCCCTGGGCAGATCTGAGCTTTATAGAAACACAAGTGCTCGAGTGGAAATAAGAGACTTATAGGGATGGACAATGAGCACTTGCTCAAGTGCCAGGACTTTAGGTGCCACCTAACTTAATGAAATGATGATGAATGAACGCCACTAGTCACTTTACAGATTCATCCGGTTCTCGAATCTCTATCTCCTGGCATTTTGAGCATGTCACTGCATTGTCACCTAACCGTACCAGGAAAATATACAATTTCAATTCGGCTAATTACGTTAGTCTATATAACGCCCTATCGAGCACCAATTGGTTTTTTCTTCACTTAATAAAAATGTAAATGATGCGTGATATGCCTTCCACAGAAAAATTATTATATTATAAAAAATCATTCTTTAGAAAGAAGGCTCTTAACCATATAGATCATAAAATCTTACTGACCAAACTGTCTAATGTGGGTTTAATTTCATCACTAGTACCATTCTTCTCGACCTATTTGATTAATAGAAAACAATGTATTTCCTATAAAGGTAATCGATCTCAGTTCTTCATTGCTAATTCAGGTGTTCCGCAAAGTAGCATCATTGGCTCTTTGCTATTTTTATTAATGATCTTTGCTCTCAGTTAACCGGTAATAAACTTCTTTTTTGCGGATGATCTCAAAATTTACGCTAAGAGTAGTCATGTGAATGAGTACAGCAATTTACAACAGCAAATCAACCTTCTCCAAACTTGGTGCGACACTAATAACTCATGTGTTAACATCTCCAAATGCAATGTTGTTACTTACACGCGCAAGCTCAAAATAATTACTTATAACTACATTTCAATGGTGTAATTATTCTCCGATGTTTCTCAATTAATGACTTGGGTGTTACCTTTGACTAAATTCACTTTTTTAAATCACATAAATAACACTTCATCAGCTTCTTTCCGAGTCTTGGGTTTTATACTAAGAAATGCGAAACATTGTACAAACATTGAAGCGATTATGCCACTTTATTATGCCTTTGTCCGTTCTAAATTTGAATATGCATCTGTTGTTTGAGCTCCGCTTTATAAATCTCATTCCGATTCACTTGAAAAAATTCAATGCCGATTCCTTAAATTTCTTTATTTTAAATCCTATCACCCTTACCCCATACAAGGCTTCGATCACAATACATTACTAACTTTATATTACATTTACTCGTCGCAAACGGAATGACGTTAAGTTTCTTTATAAGATTATTCACTCACATATTGAGACGCCTGGTTTATTGCTCGATATTCAATTTCATATACCGCAGCAGGCAACACGCATGCATTCAACTTTCTATTGTGCAACCCCTAAAATTAATATATTAATGAGGTCCCCAATTACATAGAACTTATTTTCGGCTATCTTCAGATCAACGTTAAATAGGTTAATTGTCAAATAAATGGCCAAATATAAATCTGAAGATAGCCGAAAGTAGCCGAAACTAGTTATCATATATTACATATATTGTTGAATGGGAAAAAAATGAGTCTCCTTTTTTACTCTTTTCATCCATATCAAACCTATCGTTCATTTGATATTTCAGTACAATTTAATGTTTTATTATGATATTTAAATGCAGTCGAAAAATTAAATTTAGAAATTCAGTATTGAGCATCAATTTATTTATTTTTTTATTTTTTATAAAACATCTGAGATAAGATTCTAAAGACAACTAGGCCAAATACAACATTTTGTTTTTATGTTGCAAATACTTAAAAGTTATAAGAAGAGCCCGTTTTATGGAAACATTCGGTATATGCATAAAATTAGCAATTTCGTAAACAACAGATGCTTGCAGTACAGAATGTTGTATTTCATTCATTATTTTAAAATTTTGCACGTGCAAAAACGAGCGTGAAAATACTGTCGGAAAAAAAAAATAAACCCGAAAATCCATTTCCCACATTTTCGACACGAAACGTTCCGCATTCAATAAAAGTACGAAAAAAATAAATAAATCTTGCGTATTAATTATCGCGAATATTGCCAATTAACGGGCGAAATGTTTTTTAATTTCGCAAGCCGGGATGCGTAATTTTGGAAGGTCGAAACGTCAGCGGGCCCTTCGTTTGTCGCGATGCAACGCAAAATCCGAATCGTACATCAATTTTATTACATTTCGACAATTCATTGCTTATTTTTCATCACGCATTGTTCATAAATATAACTGGGGATTTTTTCGGACGCGTTAACCGCGCTTTGCACCCGATTCTTCCAAATCTTCCAATCTCGGTTATAGCCGCTGATGCGTCTATTCGTTCGTATTTCTATGCAAATACCAATAGGAAAGGGAATGCTAAATTCGTTGATTAACAAATTCCGTAATGCCAGTGGGTTGTGATCGTAAAATATGTATGCGGGCGTGCAGGTGCTATAAATTTAACAACAAATAGTTGCTTTATAGCTGCATCGACGATTTTTTTTTTTCATTTTAAAAACAATAATAAGATTTATCTAACGCAATCAGAGTGGTAATCCATACATTATAAGAAAACTTGGTGAATTTACACTCCATCTTATTCAAATATCTAGTAAGAGCGGATTCAAACTGGTATACACAGGGCTCTAAAACGGACTAGGGCGTCGGGGCTGGAATACACTCAAAGAAGCCTAATAAGGCTCTTTCGGTAAGCTTCAGCAAAGACATGACGGTGTTCCAAGCTGAAGTTGCTGCAATTCACCTTTGTGTCAGAGGAATTAGAAAGATGGACCGAGTCAGGTAAAAGTGTCACTATCTTCTCTGACAATCAGTCCATACTTAAAGCGTTTAGTTCCATAAGTGTGAGACTACGTGAGTATCTTAATTGAGCTGGGCACCCAAAGGGAATTAAACAATGGCCTGGGTTCTTAACCACTCGGGCGTGAGTTGGAATGAGGCGACGCACTAGCTGGTCAGGCGAGGTACCTCAAGGTCATTGGAGCTGGCATTTCTTTTGGCGCTACCAAATTGCAAATTAAAAAATCCATCAATGAATGGATGCATAATCAGTTCAGAGAGTGGTGACAAAAATCATCGGAACAGAGACGGGCAAGAGTTTCCAAAGGAACAGAGGCCTGAATTTACTTGATTTGTGTAAAGATAGGAAGAGGTCAAAATATAAAAATAACAGGTCTGCTGACTGGTCACTGTAGACCAAATAGGCGTATGTACAACATACACCTGGTAGATGACGCTTCTTGCAGATTCTGTCAAGATGAGGAAGAAACACCAGTTCATGTGCTGTGCCAATGTGACGGCCTGGCGAGGACAAGGTTTCTAACAATGGGCATGGAGAACCCATAGCTAGCAGCCACACAAAGAAGCCGCTCTCAAAGATGATAGGTCCAATTAAGAGGGCAAAATTAGAGAGCGTGTTCTAGGAAGAAAAGAATCACAATAGATCTGAAATAGTCGCGGTGAAATAGGTCGATAGGCCACCCCAATCCTAATCTAATCTAATCTAATTTAAAGAAGACAATATCTCATGCGTAACTCAAAGGGAGCCTACTGTTTTTGAAATATGCTCACTAATATTCTATCTTGTGACTCTAAGAGCATATATAGCAAGAAGATGAAGCTACATCAGAGAAGATGATAAGCTCCTAGAGAGCTGCTAACGTGCTCGGCCCACCCCAAGCCGGCATCCACAACAATTCCTAAAAATCTTCGGAAGAGGGCAAAAGAAGACTGTCATGGGTGAAATAGGTCTGTAGGTCACCCCAATCCTAATCTAATCTAATCTACTATATACGCTCTTGCAAAAATACACCTCACAGTTTTCTAGCTTTTGGCCTTTATTTTTTTTACTATTAGTCTTTGGGCGTGCAATGGTGTCTCGTATATCACGTGAGGATTTTTCTCTTCCCGTATCCGGTATTTGTAGCATTTAACACCCCAGAAAGTTGCAGCTATGCCTCATCAAGAGAAAAGAAAATCCTCGAAAATCAAAACATCAACATCTCGCTCCAATAATACTAATTTATATGAGCTTCGAGCTTCAATTCCTGTGTTAACTGAATTTCATAGAGGTATAAGTGCAAGTCTTTACGCAAAATGCGCCAAAGGGAGCCGTAATAAAGATTCAAAGCCTGTGAACGCTAACGATTCGATAATTCTTGGTCTTCAGCCACACCCTGGCTCACAGCATCAACACTCTCGAGTGAATAAGCGTCATAATGATGTGCATGACCCAGTCTATCCCCCATGTTTCCTTGTTGTCTTTTGAAAATTTTTCACTATATAACGAAATGTTCGTTCAGTAGGACGGTTAGATTCACCATAGATTAGATTAGATTAGGATTGGGGTGGCCTATAGACCTGTTTCACCGCGACCGTTTCAGATCTATTGTGATCCCCTTTTTTCCTAGAGGACGCTCTCTAATTTTGCCCTCTTAATTAGGCCTATCATCTTTGAGAGCGGCTTCTGTATGTAGCTACTAGCTGTGGGGTTCTCCTCCCCCCAAATAGATTCACCATAATCATCCCATAGAAGTCGATACACAGTTCGCATGAAATTGTTATTGCTGTGGAACAATTGAAAAATTTTAACGGGTCTAGCAATAGTTGAGTGACCAATTAACTTAAATGGAATCTTTCAAACTCTGGATCTGTCAAACACGTGACATTAATGAAAATTGTCTAATTTATAATGTAGCCATTACAGGAAACTCGAACTGGATCACCTATTACCACATGTGTATCATTAGATAAAATATATTCTTTTATTATACTATGTTATAGCCTCTGTATCGAGTTGCAATTTGTGCATGTTGTTCGGAAATGTGAAATTTTGGTGAAAAAATCATGGGTGCTCCCAAAGAGCAACATATAAAAACAACACTATTAAAATATTTGCTTATATTTTTGGCTTACTTGGGGGACATCTAGGATCATCAAAAAACCACAGATAATCACTGTAGACAACTATTACAACATTTTTTTTGTCCATGGGCGGGTATAAGCGCGGGAGGCAACTTGGCCAGAAAGACCGATTGTGCCCCCATGCCCATTTTAGCCCTCCGATTTAGGTCGCACCCTATCATAAAGGTGCGCAATCTGGCTGAGAGTTAACTTAGTAACTACTTCGTCCAACCGACGCATCCCCAGCAGTTGACAAGAAGATGGGCAGGAGTTTCCCCCGCACTTCCACACTTCCTGCACAGGGGAGAGTTCACTAGCCCCATGCGGCACATGTGTTTATTTAATGTGCAATGCCCAGTTAAGATCCCTATGAGTAATCTCAATGAGCCCCTGCTCATAAAAACTGCCTTACGGAATCTTTCCTCATTCGGTTGAAGCCCTAAGGCTTTACAGTGTCTAGCGCCGGCGAGTCCACTGCAAAAAGAGGAGTGCCTAGCAGCAAATTGGGACCTGACAAACGTTTTGATGCTGCCATATGAGCTATCACACGTCGGTTCTGGACCTAAGAACAGCAGCTCGCTGGCGCCCTTTGCTAACGTGTCAGCTATTTCATTGCCTCTGATCTCCGAGTGACCTCACTCATCTCAATGTAACATTTAGATGTTCCGCCAGCTGTTTAAGTTTTCTGTGGCACTCCTGTACCACCTCAAAGTCAAATCTGACAGACCGCAAAGCTTTGAAAGCAGCCCGGCTGTCGGAGATGATTTCTACTCTTCTATTTGACGTAAGCGGTTACTACTACAACATACTAGGAGTTCAAAAAAAATATACATAGGTTAGTGAAAATATTTTTTTTTATTTTCTTCTTAGCAATTACTTACTCGAAAGCTATAAACATTAGAAAGTTAAGACTTTCTAGGATTCAGTTTTAGTACATACATATAAAGCTACTTCAGAAAAAAATATTCGTCGAATGTATGTCGAAGGATGATTTCACTAGCTTATGCGACTATAGCATTTATGCTTTTGTCTGAATATTACAAGTGCCTAATGCAATTTTACATTCCAAAGTAAATTCTCCCCGGAGATGACGGATCCAAAGTTGCCAACATTACTCAAAGTAAAATTACACTTTAAATATGCACATTCTTCGTAGATAAGTTAACGGGAACTAATCGATTCTTCGTTAAAAACAATTATTTTGCTTATGTACTACCTAACATAAATACATATGCCATTGAATTTCTAAAAAATCAAGAAACACATTCAATTTTCGAAGACCTCAAATTCATATTTAATTTTATATCGATTATTTTGACAGTTAATTGCTGTAGTGACAAAACATAAGCTTGTAACATTATGTAAATAAGCACATCCTTACTTAAATAGCGATTTTAACTGTTTCTCGAATAAAAAAAAGAACGGATTGGGACATTTATTTTGGGCACGTTCCTTTCTATTATACGGGCAAGTTGCTTCCCCAAACAGTGGCTACGCCACCGGCACTAGGGCGAATTTATAGCCCGGACAGGACCATAAAACAACTTTGATGCTTTAAGCGCCACTGGACTTTGTATTGTTTACCTCGAGTTGTCTACATTAGCGTAAAATATTGCTGACCATTCGAGCGCAATACCACGGGCCTCCAGTAGATATCTTAGCGATTGTGGTAATGAAGTCGAAAAATAGGTTTTAAAATTCTAAGTGCCGCTATAAATATTAATTTCAATAAGCGATTTTACTAGACGTTTATAACGTTATTAGTTACATATTATACTACCCAATAAAAATGAATTGTACCGACTTACCGACGAAGTAAAGATGTATGTATGCGTGGTACGTAAAAACCGAATATATTTTGTGGCAAAGATTCTACTAGGAAAGTAGATATAGGCATTATAACGTTGTTTTTCGAGATATTAATACGCTTATTCTAACACGTTCCTTTAACAGTTGTCAGATGGACGTCATATTCTTATCATATGGGATAAAGCATTTGTATACAAACCCGAAACGTCAATAAACGGATTTTTTTGTTTTGCGTTTTTTATGTAAATGAGAAGATAATAATTTCGTTCCATCAAGAAATTAAAAATTACAATTATATTAAGAAATAAGACAAATGAAAAGATAAATAAGTAAAAATTTAAATTTATATACTATGTACATATACCAGAAAAATTCAA
This sequence comes from Protaetia brevitarsis, assembly GCA_004143645.1. Lineage (NCBI taxonomy): Eukaryota > Metazoa > Arthropoda > Insecta > Coleoptera > Scarabaeidae > Protaetia > Protaetia brevitarsis. Next base: position 1,296,111 of record RXPK01000028.1, on the reverse strand, counting down.
AATACAAAATGAAAACCAGTGGAGAAAATAAAACTTGAATTTAAGATCATTACGTGAACTAATGCAAAAAATACACATAAGATGGCGCAACATGTTAGTTATTAACATAAATACCCTATTTTATTTTCTTATAACAGTCCTCTCTCCATTTTATATTATATATTAACATATTTAGCACAAATAGCGTGACACAATGATTATAACATATTAGTCTGCAATATTTGCCAACTAAACATCTCTTATAGGAGCTGTGATAATTGAAAGAACGACTCCCTTCATTGCATACTACTCTGGTAAGGTGATCCTTGCGAACCACCCCCAATACATGGGGCAAACACTTGGCGTTTACAACATCTTAACCATATGTCCTCCAAATGTGATTGATATGCAGGTAACTTATTTAAACTTAAAAGAACTTTTTTAAATAACCGATTCATTTTTATTTCCATCAAAAATAATCATGGCGTTTTGTTAAATCGATGGAGTTTGTTTATTTAAAGCAAAATACTTCTAGCTGTTCGCTCAAACAAATGCTTTGTTAAAACAAAAAAAAAAAAATATAATATTTATTCAAATTCGAAATTTGATACGATGAATTGAAATGATTTGGTTATCATAACTAAATTATGCTGTATTTTGAAATAAAAAAATTGTACCAAATCGTTTTTCCCATGTATGAAAAAACTTACTTTAAAGAAATACGGTAAGTCACTTAAGTAAAATGCACTGAATTGAGTCTACAAAATATTTTGTACTGTTTAATAATTACATAACGAATATATACAACATAGCAGGTATAAATAAACGTTTGATTCGAAATATATAGTTAAGTCAGTTCATTTTCACAACCTGGGACATGCTCCGGGATGACTTGTCACAAAAATTCAACTTTTTGAAAGAATGCACCACAAAGCTTAGTAACAAAAGCAAGTGGGAACATGAAATTGAATAGAAATGCCATTAAATGGTACACTGATGGCTCTAAAACGGCAGAGGGAACTGGAATAGGAATATATGGGCCTAAAATCAAGTATTTCGAAAGTTTGGGAAATACCCGAATATCTTCCAGCCGGAAATACACACTATTTAAAGATGCATTCAGTTCAATATTGACAGAAATTACCGAAAAGAGATTACCATTATGTCTTAATAGTCAAGCAGCCATCAAGGCACTGAGATCATGTGAAATCAGTTCCAAGATGATATGGGAATGCCTAGGGCAATTAAATGAGCTAGGCAAAAGAAAAAATAAAGTAACACTACTGTGGGTGTCGCGTCGCATAGGAGTGGAGGAAAACGAGATAGTGGATAATCTTGCAAAAGAGGGGCTGGAATACCGTTTGTAGGGTCTGAACCATTTTGCGAGATAAGTAGCAGTACAATACTGAAGGAATTGAAAAGATAAATGGAGCAGAGACAATCTTATTATTGGGAAATCTCCAGGGAATGGAGCAAAGTAAAACTCTTCTAGCAACCTATAAACAGAAGAGGTTTACAGAATGCGTCAACCTGAGCAAGAATAATGCTCATATATTAGCAGGAATACTTTTAGGCCTTTGTAAGCTGAAAGGACATCTGAGCACGCTTGGATTCACAAAGGAATCTGAATATCGATTTTGTGGGGAACAGGATGAAACACCCACCCATCTCCTCTCAAATTATGTAGTACCGTGCAACTCAAGGGCGTTGCACCTGAGAGCATGCAAATTCGAAGAGAGAGACTTACCTAACCCGGGGCCTTTTGATATCTTACACCGAAGGAATAGGATTGGAAGGCCAGCTGTAAAACAGCAAGAATAAGGGACACAATAGATCTTTTAGGTCACAGTGAAATATCATCCTCATCATAATATACATACATACATCTATAACTTCTTCCAAAACATTGAAGTATTTAGTAGTATCTAGACGGGCCGGAAGGTAAATTGATTCAGTAACTGCATAAACTATTATGCCTAACCAAACGATAAGAAAGAACCTTTTTTGATAACCATACTCACAAAAACGGTGTGAATTTTTCTCTGCCCAATAGTGAAATTTGCGAGTATTGAAGACTTTATTCAATATGCATCCATTGCTTCAAAGAATGTCTTCAGCAAGTCGTGTTGCAGAAATCCAGTGGAAGAATGATGTCGTTTTCATAAAGAGGTTAAACTTTTGCAACGTGATATGGGTGCGGAATGTTTTCTTCCGTGTCTGTAACTTAGGATATTTATTGCAACTGCTAACTCTCTAGTGTTAATTGATGAATCCCGGTTTACTAATTGTGAGTCTAAAATCTGACCTTCTATTTGTGTAGTGCGTCTTTGCCTTGGTTTAGATTTAGGTAAGTAGCAGGCTTGCAAATAGAGTCATATGTATTAATTCTGAATTTATTAAACTGTATTTCTAAGAATATATTTATCTTATTTATCTGTATTAGAATTAGATTATTCTATATTTCTATAATTAGAATTAGAATAAATATTGTTTGTGTGACAATTTTTTTTGTTTAAATAGGAGTACTTATTAAATAAATTATTTTATTAATAGTTTCTATCAAGCACCTTATCAGTTGTACAGGGCTGAAATTTTGTACAGGTCATTACCTTTATAACCCGTAACTTTTGTATGGGTTTCCAATTCGATAGCATCGGGAGCACTTTTCAGTAGCCTATAGTATTTGCCACCATACCAGCGGTCATGTGACGCGTGTTAAAATAAATTTTTAGATTGACAGACATGCTCAGCATATTCCTACGAAGATAATAGAATTCACCGCATTTTAATAATAAGATAACTTCGCATATTTGCAATATGCTAGTACAACATACATACTCTTTCGTCTAATAATTATTTCTAATTCATATAAAAATTGATATTTTAAAACAAGTTGATTTAATGTTGTTCAAGTAGTTAAATTGCACAACAATGCAAGACACGCCTCTTATATTCACATACGCACATCTACTCACGTAGAGATCCTTACGTAAAACCGTAGTAGCTTCCACCGTGTAACTCGTTCGTTTCAGTTCGCTGTGCGACGCTCTCGGCAATCCCGCTTTATAAAAGGCAGATACTTATTGCGCGCGGAGTCTATAGAATACATTAAACCGTGCGTTCACTTCTATACGTACGCAATACACACGCGCTGATACCGCACAAGTAAAAGATAGCGATAGTAACAACGGGCGTACTTATACTATAACAGACGCAACATCAATTGGACTCACCTCTGCCTTGACGTTGAGAGCAGATGGAGATTGGTGGACCGGTGCTATCGCGGGCCCCAGCATGTCACCACTCTCCTCTTCGGCGCCGCCTTCTGCCATGTCAGCCTCGCATCCTGATTCGTCTGAAAATTTTATAAATACTCTAATTAACTCGTTACTTGACATTATAATTGAATATTGTATGCGATGTTCGGAGAGTTGCGATCTGTGGCGACGTGCTATTCACGTATTACCGATCTCACTTTCTTGATAGCGTTCTTATAAATGAGTATTTCTCACTAAAATTTGTCTTAGTGAGCAAGCGTTGCATAGGCTCAAAGATTTTTTTTTCTTTTTAAATTTAGACCCCACGTTTTTATATTTTTTCTCCTACATTGCAAATGCCGCGCGACAGTTTAAATGATTAAAATTTTACTTCCCAATTATATTTAACTTGTTTTGTTTGATTCCTAGTTTCTTTGTATTTTTTTAGAATATTAAATTATTTTTTTATTGAAAACGCCCCACAGATTTTGCCTTTAATGCACAACTAACTTTATGAAGGTTATGACAGTAATCCTATAAACATTCATGGCACACTACTATTTCATTAGCGAAGCATAGAATATGTGTAATATCTCCTCAATATTCAAAATATTCCCCTTAACAAAAAAAAATAAGCTGACGCTTATAATTTGACAGGGGAAATAAATATCAATTATTTTGTTCGGTTGTCATGGCACTCTGATTTTTTCCCATGGATCTGTCGTACCCCATGGCACAGTAGAAATCTATCAGAAATCTACAAGCGCAATATATAATTTAATATAACTTTGTTAATATTTAGAATAAACATAGAGTGTTATATGGATGTTTTTAGTTAATTAGTTATTTAATTATAATATAGCCTACTATGATTCCCATTTAAGAAAAATAATATGACGTCCTAACTAAAAATTTTGAAGGATTATTAGAAAGTAAATTCCATATCCAAATTCCAAATAAAGAAATGTATGAAAACTATTTAAATTATTTAAGTTTTAAATAATAAGAAAGTTATATCGTAAAATAGAAATTGAAGAAAAATTATTTTCTTTTAATATCTTGAAAACGGTAAGATAAATTTAAAATTTGATTTAACCAATGTTTTTATCTCGAAAAAGTAGCTCTGTACTGCCTAACTCATTTTTCGTGTTTTCGTAGCAAAGTTTGTTTACCTGTTTTCAAAACATTTTTCAGTACTTTTGTTAAATGTGCCTTTGGTTGCAGTAGACACTTATGCGAAGTGCCTCTTCTATTCATTCTTTTTCAAAAGAGTCTTTGTAATTATGTTTAACAAATAATGCCCATTCCCAAGTTTACAGAGATAGTAAAGTAAGTAGATTATTATTTTTAAAATGAAATTTACAACTGTCTTCTTCTTCTTTAGATTGAAAATTGCTCTGATGCTTGACTTCTGCGATTTAAAAATACGATCCACATTTACACAGTTGCACCAGAAAATGGCGCCATCCGCAGTCTAGAGTTTATTACGCGTTTTACACAATTTGCTATTACACGCAGACTTTACCAAAATCTAGCCATTTTCGAAGCAAGATAATCAATATGACCATTTCAGGACATAGAAGGATCAACGTCATTCTCAGGAAAGAAACCTCTTCGGACCACGTAAGTACAATCTCCATACATCGAACTTCCACATCTCGAAAGTTATAACTTGCGTTTTTTAAATATTTAACTCAAGGTTATGACTGTCAATTTGTTGAGCTTCTTTATACTATTTCCCACTTCAACAATGGTTTTACTAGGTGAGTTTGCTGTTATTATACGAAGCATCATCCGCATATAAAACCATCTGATATTGGATATTCTCTGGCATATCGTTCACATATAATAAGAACAATAAGGGGCCTAAAATTGAGAACTGAGGGATGCCATAAGGATTTTCACCCAATTCATCAATCTAAAAACATTGCTTTCTATTTACTAAATATTACTTAACACAATCGTAGGCAATGCATCTAAAACCCATAGCTTTCAATTTAATCAAGAGTATTTCGTATTTAACTCCGTCAAAGGCTCTGCATCAGTGTCAGAGTCAATAAAGATACCACTTGTTACAGGCTTTTGAACTTGACCACCTCCTCCAGAAATTGTAAATGCCCCGCATAGTTTAATATATCCATTTCGTAAATTACTTAATATAATGTTTTTTCCCAGCACCCTCATTTGAGGGAGGAAAGCTGTACTTTTCCTCCCTAGACAAAAAAGTTGTACTTTTCCTCTCTAGGGCGGAAAGCAAGTGACATTGACATGACGAAACTGTACATCTTATAATATGTGACATTATTGATAGATGACATTAGTACATTCAGCCCAGTCTGAGCCCAGTTATAAGATAATTGCTAAATTATTAGGTATTAAATTCCAATTAAACTGTTATTAAACACTTTTAAAACGACGCTAACTTGACAGTTCTCAAAAAATATTTGACAGATTAAGCCTGCTATCTATCATGTCACTCACAAGTATGTCTTTATTATTTTTAGACATTTAGTTAAAATTGGACTGGCTGGGAAAAAAAGTAGTATTCAAACCACGTGAGGAAAGTGCTATTGCAGGCCTTGAGCAATTACGAACCTCGCCTTTGGCTCGATTTATAATATTTGCCTGCGGCCTACAATAGAGCACTTTCCTTCCTTGGTTTGAAATATATTATTTCATCTATAAAGCGTAATATTTGGACAAATCTTTTCATAACATTCTAAAATAAAGTATGAAAGATCAGAGTTTTAGTAATCGACAGCATAAAAACTATGAATTAGATTTTAAGAATTTAAAAGAAAGCAAAAGTTGCAATGCCCAGTAAAGTTTGAATCTACTTAATTATGAGAAATTAATACTAGGTGTCAAATTTTATAGGCGTATTGATTTTTTATCTAAACAGATTAAATTGAAAATACGTGTTTTTCCTACCTTATTTGTCATACTATTGTTAAACTAGCTATTTGTTTCGCTAGTTACCTTTGCAGAAGTTCCAAGAGTTAAGAGCTCGAACAAATAACGACATACCATCTGTATACAAGTAAATCTCTGGTCGGCTACGTTTAATAGGAGCTCGTTTGTACACATGATGAAAAGCATGTGTCCTAGGATCGATCCTTGCGGCACTCCA